>VXBW01003514.1:148175-186085 GCA_013400375.1 Thinocorus orbignyianus
CCAAGGGAATAATGACAGGACCAGAGGGAATGGTCTGAAGGTGGGGCAGGGGAGGTTTAGGCTGTTAGGATGTTAGGAAGAATGACTTTACTGAAAGAATGGTCAGGCACTGGAAGGGCCTGCCCAGGGAGGTGGTGGAGTCACCATCCCTGGAGGTATTTAAGAGATGTGTAGACGTGGCACTTCAGGGCATGCTCTAGTGGCCGAGATTGTTGGGGTTTGTGGTTTGTTTTGTGGGGTTTGGTTTTTTTGTGGGGTTTGTTTTGGTTTGGTTTTGGTTTGTGGGGTTTTTTTGGTGTGTGTATGGTTGGACTTGATCTCAGAGGTCCCTTTCAACCGTGAAATTCTGTGATTCTATCATGTCGCACAGGGGACATGCCAAACCTTCATCTCTTAAATCCCTGGGCACCAAGGGAAACTCTGAACCACACAGTGGCCTGGAGAAGGGGGCACAGTGAGAACATCACATTCAGAGGCTTATTTTTTTAAGTTCCTCTTGTCTAGAGCGACATTGTCCCACACAAGAGGGGACAGCCATCTCAGGGAACCATCAGCAGCATTGGGTCTCGGATGATTCACATACTGTTGTGCTCAAAGCCCTACGGCAGGCAAGGATTTCACTCTGGTGCTCCTTTACATCCATTTCCTGCCACAAACCAGGAAAAGAAGGAAAACAGGCCAAGTATGTAAACTGCAAATGATTAATGAAACCATAATTAACTTAAGTAGCATTAAGAGGCAACATCAACAGGGAACTGTTGGAGAGGGCACAACAAAGGGCTACAAAGACGCTGAGGGGCCTGGAGCATCTCTCCTACAAGGCAAGGCTGAGACACTTGGGTCTGTTCAGTCTGGAGAGGAGAAGACTGAGGGGGGAGCTGGACAACACATAGAAATACTTAAAGGGTGGGTGTCAGGAGGACGGGGCCAGGCTTTTTCCAGTGGTGCCCAGTGACAGGACAAGAGGTCACGGGCACAAACTGGAACATGGGAAGTTCCATCTTAACCTGAGGAGGAACTTCTTGACTTTGAGGGTGGCAGAGCCCTGGCAGAGGCTGCCCAGAGAGGTGGTGGAGTCTCTGTCTCTGACCCACCTGGACACATTTCTGGGGGACCTGCTCTTGGAGGCCCTGCTCTGGCAGGGAGTTGGACTGGGTGATCTTCAGAGGTCCCTTCCAACCCCAGATCATTCTGTGATTCTGCTATTTTAAGCCAAAATATTTGATTTAGGAGTGTAGTTGCCCCTGGTGGCGTCTGCTCCAGCCTTCCATCACCCACCAGCCAGTTTTGACCTGTTCTAGTGATTAAAAGTCTGTAATTGTAAGATATTTCCATTTTGGATATGGGAAGTGACAGACTAAATCTGAAGCCTCTAAAGCATCATAAAAATAGCAAGTCTGTCCCTTTTTCCACATTTTTTCTTTTTAACAGCATCACCTTACTAATAAAGAAGTGTGTGAACTGCAAGAGAAAATTCTCCAATTTTTTAACATAAGACCTATTTCCAGACGTTCTTGCACTTAACTGTGCATCCCATAGGAAGACCTTCAGGATTCTGAAATGCGGTGACCCAAAAGTACATCAGACACCACTGGGTGCCACCTCAGCAGGAACACCAAGACACTTCCACAAACTTTGCTTCCAACAAACCTCCTCCTATTTCTCAGCAAAGAACAAGCTCTTCTCACCCCACCCTCCCCACCCATGAGTTAAGGAGATTAAAGTCTTCCTGAACTCCTTGCTCTCCCGAATTGGGGTTGTTTCACGGGTTTCTGTTGGAGGGAGGGGCGGCACAGGGCAGCGCAGACAGTCAGAGCGTTCCAGTGCATTTGAGGCTACTGATGCAGGACTGTGTGTCTTCTGACAGTAATGCTGAGCTGGCCCGGCCTCCTGGGACGATGACCCTTCCTCTTCTACCTTTCCTCCTTCCACAGGGTTCTTACTGAGAAGACATCGGTATATTATCCCTCAAATTAAAAGGCAGAGAGAAATTAGAGAGCAAGGGATGTGTCCAGACATTTATTTTTCACATTATTCACAAAAGCACCCAACAGCAGGGCATTGCTGAGTGCGTGAGGTTGTCCTCCAACTGCCAAGATGGTCCCACCAAGTGCCCTGGTTTGAGCAACACATGACTGATTTCTCTTCTAACGCTTGGGAAAACTGCACTTTTAGAAGACTCTGGTGTTTGATTTTGTAAAAATCTTTACTTTATAGTCAGCTCCGGGGTGCAGATTTCAAGGTCTCAGTGTTTTTGAGCTCCCCGGGTGCAGGGATGAGGAGCAACACCCGGGCACTTGACCCAAGCTGCCAACGGGGTTATTGCATACCATTAATGTCACAATATAAATTAGAAAGTTTGCTGAGGAGTTCTTTCTCTCTCTCTCTCTCTCTCTCTCTCTCTCTTGATGGTGGTGATCCTGAGAAATTCTCACCGTGGTGCCAGAGCCCTGAGCCCTTCCCTTCCTCCCGAAGCCACAGCACTTGGTGTCCCACCTTGGCTGTCCCTGCAGGGGAATGGGCTGGGGATAGTCCTGTGTCCTTTATATTGGCATCGGGATCAATATCGGTTCTTTAGGATTATTAATTATCTAGTCTTATCCTATTAAATCTGTTTCTATTTCAACCCTCAGGTTTCCTTGTTTTCCTCGACTGCTCTTCCTGGGTGGGGAGGGGTCCTTGGGTAAGAGAATAATTGCCTAAATGAGAATAGATTGTTCTGGGTTCCTCAAACCAGAACACTAGGGCACTAACCTTGCTTTTAATTTCCAGATCTCTCCCATGGACTCTCTGAGACCCTGCGCAACCCTACATCATGCTTCAACTCACGCCTGAAGCCTGTTGATGACCGAAACCAATAGGGATGCTCTAAGAATAAAAGAGTTGATAACAATCAGACGTTCAACTCTCAACATTCATTATCTCAATCTCATCCTTTACTTCGTGCTGGAGGGCTACAGCTCCAGGGTAGTTAACATTGCTAAAGCAAGAGCAGATTTCCTACCTGGAGCATTCGGACTTGGTGGCACTTACAGTTTTTCTAATCAGAGCACTGCATTCAGTGCACCAATTTTAATATTAGATAATTCCTCTGAGTCTGTCACTCTCCAGCAAAGCAGTGTTTAGAGGCCACTGAAATTGCTTTCAAGAAATAAAGTACTAATTTAGTAATAATGGTGGTGTCTGGCTCTCCCAGTGAAGCTGCAGTCTGCCAATGCCATGGGGTCAGCTTCCGGCTGGGAATTGCTCAGTGATACTATCAGCTGTTGTAAAATGTCTTGGCCACAAAGTTTATCATTAACTCAGGTTCCCATCTCATAAAAACGTCGTATTATAAGAGCACAACACACTTAGAGCCAATTGTCACTAATCAGTCATGCATACAACAGGAATAAAGCAACACAAAGAAGGAGCCAGAAACTGAGCAAATCCTTCAGCAAAGGGAAGACAGACTGCACGGAGGGTTATCTCCATGGAGAAATCCACTGACAAGGCAAACCATGGACACGGATCAGCAGGACCTGCGGTTCTGCAGGCTGAGAAGGACCATCCTGCACCCACTGCGGAAGGTGCTGCAGAAACGAGGAGGGCAGGAGCCCTCACAGAAGACGCTCTGGATATAAAGATGGTGGAATTCACTGAACAATGTATTAAAGACACAGAGAGACCTTCAGGCACAGAGCAAGATAGTCCTGATGCCTTTCAACCAGCTATTCGGGAGGGAGACCATCCAAACTCAGGGCCTCTCGATATGCTAATGAACAAAAACTCTCCCAAAGGATGTGGTTTGGAAACGAACCGCCAGTGTTCAAGCACAACATCTCTTGATATGGACTGCCTGGTCTGCTTCAACAAGTACAACATCTACAGAGTCCCAAAGCTCCTGGACTGCCAGCACGCCTTCTGCGCTGTCTGCCTCAAGCTTATCCTCAGAAAAGAAGAGAGCACCTGGATCATCACCTGTCCCCTCTGCAGAAAAGCCACTTTTGTCTCAGGAGGACTCATCCGCACACTTCAAAATAAAGACGACATCATGGAGCACCTGGAAAACCCTAATTCAAATCTTGAGATGCACACCTCTGCCATAGGGCTGGACAGCAATAGCTGGACTCTGAGCAGCCAAGATGCTTTATACAGGGATGAAAACGTTCCAGCAGACAACAGACTGGCTGTCCAGAGACTGGTACTGCTCCTGCTGCTTGTGGTGATTCTCACCATCCTCATCCTCCCGTTCACAAACTCTGGGCTGATAAAATGGGTAATTTGTCTCATGCTTGGTTTGGGGTTGGTTATGTCAATGGTGCTTTGCTGTACTCCTAAATTCTACTGGAGCTGTAACAGGGACTCGCTCACCTCCTGCCACAAGGAGACCCATATCGCTGCTATTGCCTGAGCCGGTAACGTGAGCTGCCCAGAGAGAACAGACCGGTCCTGCCTGCGAAGCTGCACGTTACTGGACTTTGAACACAATCATTTATGTGATCAACAAGTGGCTAAGTTATCCCACTGAGACTCAAGGCCACGGAGTTGTTAAATTTCATTAACAAAAACAGTCAAATATTTATATATGTTGATATTTATGAGATAAAAATTCTCAATTTTCCACACAATTTTTATCCCAGGCTAATCATTTTGTTGTTTTGCTTTTGCCATTTTGTTCTTGTTCGTACCATCTTCTGCTCAGCGCTGGAAAGCATTATCTGAAACACCTGACAGATGATGTCCTGTGAAAATCCCTGGCTGTGGTTGTGTTTTCGCACTCTCTTAACACACATATACCTTTTCTTGTGACAATGTGGGGAAATAAGACTGCTAAATCAGGGGTGGAGTCCCTACCCTCAACAGAAGAGAGCAGTTTTAACCCAGGTTATCACTTTAATCCCTATCCCTGCCCAAATGGTTGTTAGCAGGGATGGGAAAGGGACTGGGAAATGGAGATGTCAGTTGATGCCACTTTAAGTAACACATGAAATTAGAGAGGAAGAGGCAAAATCAACACCTCTAATCTTGAGTCTGCAGACTGCAAAGAGCAAGACACTCAAAACCTCATGACATTCCAGATCACCCACAGTATTTAGCACAGAAGCAGTTCCTCTCACCTGAACTCCTTTATCTGGCTGCCTGCACTGTCTCTCTCCTTGTCTTGGAGATACCCACAGAGAAAAAGAGAAATCTGTCAATTGCTATGCCATACTACACGGGATATTTTTATATGGAATGTGTCTATTAAAGCTTAATAATGTTAATTGCTCATTGACTTCTGTGTTTCAATTCCTCGCTGACAATTAATGCCAAAACATTTCAGTTTCTTCACTGACAGGAACTACAGCTGAGAAAGCATATTAGGGAATCTGTATGGCTGAGTTGGTGAGTAAAGCAAAAAAGTAACGTGTTCCTTTTTATTTAAAAAAAAATACTTTGTTGCTAAGAGAATACCCTATAACCTAACTAAAATTAAATTGGAAAAGAAAAATAGGAGTTTCCTGTAGTTAATTTATATTTTTAAAAGTACTAAGGATCTCAGTAGACCTTGGATCAGGCCTGTAGTAAATATTTGTGTTTGATAAGAATGGAAACTGATGTACCCCAGTTGCTCAGTACATAAATACACACAGCGTTTCACCAGCAGATAAAATGGATTAGGCTGAGAGGGTAAGGAGCTGCTGTCCTCCTGCAGTCTTGGAAAAAACAGGACTATTTTCTGCCTAAGAACATGGACCTTCAAGGAAAATAAATGCTTTGTTTTTTTCTAGTATATTTAGACAGCAACTGACTTATTGCAAAGGACATACGTAGTAACATTTGCTAATAACCAACCAGAAAAAAGCTTTTCAATTGGGAAAACACAGGTAGTTTTAAACCCAAGTACTTTTTTGAACTGTATTACTCTAAATACAAAGACCATACTAGATATTCACCTGTACCAAAAATAACTTCAGAAACTCTTGCCAAGTCTTTCAGCTCATAGACAAGTTCTCTGCCAAGTTCCCTTCACCAGTGCTGGGTGACTGGTACCGGAGAGATTTGTTACATTATAGTGGCCTGAACACAGCATGCGTGAATACAGCAGAGTAAACTGGAGAGGTTAAAGGAAAATCATGTGCTAATTGCTACACGACACTGATCTCAACCAAGCAGCCAGACAGAGAGGATGAAACAGACTGTCCTGAAGATAAGATGACAAAGATTAACTGGACCAGAGCCATAAAATAATCCCAATTTATAAAGAGATAGAGAGAAAACTTGGGAAATTTTGCCTAGAAGAGGAAGAGACCAAGCAAGAAAGCAAGATACCAAACACCACGAGCTCCGGAAGGGTGTATAAGTCGCACCCAGTATCAGTTTGACATCACCAGTCAAGAAACATAATGAAGATTTTTGAGGCAGTGTCCCTTGTCTGCCGTATCACTCCCAATGGAGCGTGGCCAGCCTGTGTGGGCTCATCAGCACATGGGTGTGAACAGATGAAATCAGAGAATTCATTTAAACAGGAACAATCCATCTGTTACATATCAACCTGCCCTTCCAAAGGGCTGTGTTCAATTTTATTATACTAATTTCTACAGTGTCAAAAAAACAGCCAACAGAAAAGGGGGAACCCCCATGGATCCACACGGTAAGATCACCAGCTGTGGAAGTGTAGATTTTCACCCCCACTGCTTCGTATCAGCCCCTTCCAAGCCTGTGTTCAGCAGTTCAACTGAAACATTTCTTCAGCCTTCGAGAGCCTCTAACAGTCAGCTGATTCAGAGTTCATGGATGTTGGTGGGAGTCATCAGGCCCTACAACTCGTTATCTTTACAACAGCTCTTGCATCTCATCAGACAAGATAAGGCTCGATGACAATGCAAACCTTTGAAGCAGCAACAAAGTTGATGGAGGAAAAATGGTATTCTTATTCTAAAATGTAAAGGATTTGCTTGTACCCAGTTTCAATTCACGCCAATCTTTTTGGGAAGAAAGTTTCAGCTGCGAATTACTCTGCCCTGCTTATCTCACTTAGCTGGCTCCCAATTTTGGCTGGTGATTTCAGGCTATGCTGAAAGAGAGGTTCATAATGAGAAATAGGCCCAGGCAGTAATATTCAGGTGTACCTGACAAACTGTAAATATCCAAGAACTGTGACTTACAAAGACAGAATCCCATCGAGACATTAAGAGCAGGATAAAACACAACAACCTTTTTTAAGGATTGTAGTCTCTACAGACCGAATCCTGGACCAGTAACTTCAAATGCGTTTTGTTTAACAATGCACATACACCAGCCAATTTTAATTGAAAAATAAGCCTCTCCTTTTGTCACACTATGCCCCTACTCTGGCCCCCTCTCCACAGGGCCCTCCCCAAAGCCCTAATTTTCCCAATACCAATCCCTTTTCAGGCTTCTCATCAACAAACACCACCACCATAACCCACCGGAGTCACTAGTTACTTATATAAAGGTGTGAGACAGATGCCTGAAAAAATTGTAAGTGCAGGTGCTCTAAACTACTGTTAAATGTAGAAGTCCCACTTTATCTAGAGAACTTGAAATTATCCATAACTTTGCTGGCTTTGATTATTATTAAACCCATTCCTAATTGCCGTTCCACTCAACTTACATTTTCGTCCACTTTTAACAGCTCTTCTGCGTTATCACACAGATATAAACAGGTAAAAATAAACACGGAATAAATAACATTTCACACTTCCACATCACTCAGATTCCATACAAAGAAAACTTCAAGTCCTCAAACACAGAACTGCCAAATCTGTAAGAAACTAATTAGCAGATTTCGGTCTGTGAGCACAGATTTGTGTCCAGGAGATTGCTTGTTGTGAACCATTTGCAACTTGTCTGTTGTGTTGTGCAGTTATGTAAGTCGCAAGTGAAGGAGACAGCTCCTGCACCCTAACTGGGATCAACAGAACTCACCTTCTGAACTTCAGTGTCACATTTATATGTCACACTATATGATGATGCTCAAAATACCTATACATAACACAAATACTTGTGTGAGTAAACCTTAGAGGGTCTAATATTAGAAGCAAGCAACCAGGACAAGATATTTGGCGAAATCAAAATTGGTGTTTAAACAGAACTGGTACCCATATTATTATTATTTTTAATTTATAAACAGGTCCCACATATCACATTTTAAAGCACTGAACTGGGTACCCCAGCTACCAAGCAACCAAAACCTGTTTTGCTATTGTGAAATGTGATCATACAGAAAAACTGCTCTTCTTCCCCTGAAAAAAAAAAAGCAATTTCTCCAAAAATTACTACTTGTTGGACTTGGGGTTCCAGCCTGCTCTCAGAGAAAATGCTTTTCTTAAAAACCCAAAACACAATGTAAACGCATGATGTTTGGGTAGCTGAACCAACTCCAAAGCCATAGGATTTCTGCAAGGCCAATTAACCAGCATGGAGCAAAGCCTCTTGAGCAGACTGTGCCTGTAAGCCTGCTGCTACCAGAAGCAACATGGCCCTCCTGTCTGCCTGATGAGTGTGTGTGCCTATAAACACACATGCACATAGTTCAGCTTCTGTCCATACAGCTTTGGGATCCCACCAACTAGCACAGCATGAAGTGAGACACATCTGAAACTTTAATTCTCCTCAGGGTAACCACCAGAGACTCCAATCTGTCCAGCAAGGAGATGGCAAAGAAGTCTTGGGGCAGCAACCCTGGAGCAACCTCACCACACACACTTGGCTACCTCTCTCTGTAACCCCTTCTCAGAGACAAGGTGCTCTTGCAGGGGAAAAAAGGTTTAAAACCTCCCTTAAACCAGGAGCAAAAGGCCCAGTACCCAGGTAGGCCTAAACCCTGAGTGAGGTACTAACGTAGCACACAAGGCTCAAGACTGCAGATAAAGCTGGGCAGCGAGGAAGGAGCAGCTATACCTATCTCGTGGTGGAGACAAACCTCCCATCACCCCCGCGAAGGCACCAGGAACCAAGTAACACCCAGCCAAGCCCAGCCGCCATACCCCAAGCCCAGCGCGGCTCCCGCCCTCAGCCTACGTGCCTCGCTGCGCCAGTGGCGCAGGGAAGCGGGACGGCGCGGAGCAGCCCGCCGGCCGTACGCAGATTACGTAGTGCGGCGGGCAGGGCAGGAAGGGGCGGGCTGCGGCGGCGGAAGGGAGAGGCGGCTCCGCTGAGGCTGGGCTGGGAGCAGGTTGGGGCCGGGCCGGGCGGAGGGAAGAGGGGCTAGGCACGGCCAGGGTGCAGCTCCGGGCTGAGGGGCGAGCGGGTGGGACCTTCTCCTTAAGGCCGGTCCCTGAGGGGTCGGCAAAGGGCTTGGGGTTGCAGCAGCTGTAGGTATGCGGGTCCTCACTCACCGCTTTCCCAGGTGTTTTCCCTCACGCTTTCCCCACTGGGGGTGTCTTTCTGCTGGTCTTGTCCCTCCACGGCTTTGCCCACCTTGTGTGCGCTGACAGCGCTTCGCAGCCGCTATGGGCCTCTGGGTGAGCCACCTCAAACGCGCCCAATTTTGCAACTGCTTCAGTTTTTAGCTTCTCCCCGTCCCTGTCCCCTCGGTCCGCGGTCTCTGGTTTGGCACACATCTCTGCGCAGTCACCTGTATCGTGTTCCTGTGTTTCTACAGCAAGTGGTGATTTTATCCGGGACTGAATTGCATTCCGTGTTTGTACTCCCTATCTATGGACTAAAAGTGAAGGCCATGCTGCTCCCACCGTGTAAGCGCTTGTAGGGCACTGGAGCCCTCCCCAGGTCCCCAGGAAGACTTGTCTGCCCAAATATTTCCGCAGTCACAGCTTGGTGTTTGATGCTTAACTGCAGTTCAGCCGTACTGCCCTCCCATAGTAGCCCCTTGTTAAGGAACTTTTTGGCCAGCCCAATCTGAATAATTACCTACAACTTCTCTGGAGTTAATGAGATGCCTCATTAACTCATTAATTCTGAGGGTCTCAGAGATTAATGGTTTGGTCACTTTTGTCCAAACGTGGAAGGGGGTTGAGGATTGGAAGGGCCTTTAAAGGTCCCTCTAGTCCAATTCTCCCTGCCACAAGCAGGGATGTCTTCAACTAGATCAGGTTGCTCTGAGCACTGTTCAGCCTGGCCTGGAATGTTTGCAGGGATGGGGCATCTAAATCCCATATTTTCCTTTTTTTCTTTTTTTCTTTTTTTTTTTTTTATGCTGCTTATCTGAAAATCCAAGTCCATTTTCCCCGGCTGTTTATGAAGAAATAGGTATCTATGTTGAGGGACTTGCACATACTGATCAGAGCATCTTCAGAGCAATGTCTTTCAAAATCTTTCTCAGAGTGTTTGAGATGTTTAGCATCATGAATTATTTGGTGCGTAAGGGCAATAAAGTTGCGTGTGAGAAGGCACTATGGTGTCACTCCATAATTGCTCACGTCTTTTATGTTACAGAGAAACAAGTCTAAAAGGTTGTACTGTTTCAGAGCCACTTTTAGCTGCTTCGTTTTTCATATGAGCCTGTGTTAACAAATCAATAAATCTGTCGTAGGAGGGAAGCGGATTTTATTTTCAATGCCATCTCCCATAATAAGCTAATAAATCTGTGTCCAGAGGTGAGTAGACGTGCCAAATGTTTGTAAAGTTATTGAAACTTCAAGCGTTAGATTATTCCTTGGCAAACTGATGCATAAATCTGGATGCTTTAGGAAGATAACCCAGTGAGAGATGTGAAATGGATTTTGGGGGGCCAAATGAGGGGTTTGGAACTCCTGAATTAATAAAAAAATCTTGTAAGAAAGTCCTTGAAAGTAGGGGGCTCTGTCTCGTGCCACCTTCCCAGCTGCAATTCAGCAAGCATAAATGTGCTGTGTGTTGAGGCTGGTACTGGAGCAGCCCTGATGGGGCCAGGATTGATCCCAGGTGGCCCAGAGAAGTGTAATCTGGCCCTTCCCTTCTTCAGTTGGTACAGAAATAACAGAGTTTATTTATTCCTGTGGACTTTGTGCTCCCATGTTGGTGGAATGTGATGTTTCCATGGAAATGGACTGAGATGCCTTAGACGTGTATGCTCAAGCTGGACAGCATCAGGAGATACGTGTTGCAGGGAACTGAGCTCTCCCGGGGAGAAAGGTGTGAGTTACGATAACCATCGGCCCTTGAGTGATGAATTTTCCTTGCATTTATACATCAGCAGTTAAATAGTAGAGAAATGTGAATCTGCTCAAATAAATTTGCGAGCGGAAAGGCATGACAGACACCTTTCCTGGAAGACCATTACAGACAGCACGCAGATAATAAAATCTCATTAAAAGAGCTGCTCCTGTGCTGTATTTCTTTCTTCCGGGACTCTAAAACTGTCCCATAAAAGGTGTCTGCATCCTCTGACATTCAGTGCTTAGTTCAGAATGGGTTCCTAATTAGCCACTTTCTACAGGGTTCAGAAAGAAAGGAAACATTTAAATAGGAAGTATATAATTAAGTAGGCGTTTTTGGGCCCCTAGAAATCAACTGAATCTCACTGAAGTCAGTAGAAATTTCAGGTGATGCAAGTGAGTTTTGGTGCAGATTGTTACCCACACTGAGTTGTGAAATGAGCTGTTGTCCTGTTTGCCTGATGTCAATAATCTTGGTTCATTGCTTGTAGAATCAGGGGAGCTCCAGGGAGCATTGGGAAGTGTGTACATCTGTTCTCCGGAAAAACAATATTTTGGCCCACCTGACGGTCTGTGTGGTGCAGGGATCTTATGTTTAGGGAAAAGGCAGCAGCAGGTTGTATAGAGGAAAGAATGTTACAAGCGAAGCTCAGCAGTGTCTGGAGGACCCATTGAAAGTCCTCCTCATCAGAGGCTGCAGCTGGACTCAACACCGTCAGCAAAATGAACAAAGCAGCAATTTGGGTTGAGGATGAGACAGGAAAATTATTCCCTATGCAGCTGTAGACTGGTCCTGCAGAGCTTTTATTTTACATGTGATTTTTGTTGTAAACATGGGAATGATATGCCTAAGCAGAGCCCAGTCTTTTTGCATCTTGAAGGTGACTTTTCCTTTTGCTGTATGAAATATTGTCAGCTCATTTTGTGCAAACCATTTGGGAACTGAGGAACAGAAAGTCTGTTGTCTTATTTGGTCACAGCACCATGTAGTACGGGGGAGACACAAGCTAGACCTTCAAAGACTTGGCTTAATACTGAAAGTGACAGTGGAAAAACACAGGCAGTTTGTCTCCTTACTTCCTGGTTTCCAAGTGTTTCTTGGTTTGTTGTTGTTTATTTTTTTTTAACTTCTGCATTTTCCTCTTTGAATTTGCAGATAAAAATGGCTGCGGAAGAGAAGTGGAAAGGTTGGGATTCAAAACAGCACAGCAGGGCTGAAGAGGCAGGTGAAAAGGAGCCGTGTATGCTTCTCCGCCAGCAGCTGGGGGAGCCGGGAAGATTTGCATATGCGGCGCTTTGCGGGATATCCCTGGCATGGCTCTTCCCTGAAAATGAGCAAAGGTAGCACATGGGGTAGCAAGGGGTGAGCAAAGGGGGTAGATGGAGCTAGTATCAGATTCTGGGGGCGGAACTTCTGAACTTAGAGCAATGGAAGATCCTTCTGCTGTTGGGTCTCTTCGTGAAGATGAATGCTCAGATTCAGAAAGGTGACAGAAAGAGCCTAGAAGCTGATTACTGGTGTTGGCATTTTCGCACTGTCTCTCTGTTGGTGGTGTTCTGAAGCCTGTTGGAAGGCAAAGGACATTTTTAATTGTATTGACTTTTCTCCTACACCTTTAAGACTTTTATACTTCAGCCCAAATTGCATCTCCTTAATACTGCAGACTTCAAAGCATGTATGGAGGACAGGGCTGGCCCCATTCCGATTGCTTGCTTGTTTGTTTAACCAGCTCCTGTAGCAGCTCACCACCGGCTGACTTCTTACCACGCTTTGACTTTTATGTGAATGGCAACAGATCAAGGTCTGAAAGCAGGAGCTGCTGAAAGTTTGCAAAAATGCCCAATTATGGAACCATAACTGCTACTGTTGCCTTGCAGCTCCTTCAGGACAGAGTTCATTGAGGGCTTTGTGAAATGGCTGGACCTGCCCAATGCTGTCTTACCCGCCATGACAGCATTTGCTAGTGGCTTAGGAGGTGAGGGCACAGAAACATTTACCGAGATTTTGCTGAAGGATCCCATTGTGAAAGAAAACCCGGCTGTCGTTACCCAGGTAAGTTCTTATGCTCCTCTCACCCTTGTTTGGTTTTGCAAGAGATTTGTCACACTTGTCTGTTTGCAACTGAAGTTCTGTTTGTACAGTCAGGGAAGTAAATCAATATTTCTGTTATGCATATATTTCTGAGCAGCTCTGTGGGTGCTTGGCAGTGTCTCTATCCATTAACAGCTCGTGGAAGTGATGAACATGAGGCACGTTACAGTCTGTTGAGTTAACATTTTGTGTCTTTGATGCCTTTCCTCTACAGAACTGAGAACTGTTAAACTTTTGACTTTGGCTGTATTATTGCATTGGTTTTGATTCATAGGTGTGTTCTACAGATTTTGGTGAAACATTGGAGATGATAGATCTGATTTTCATTTGTTTCAAAGCCTTTTCACCGTACCTCTAATACAGAACACTTCTAGGTACATGCTTCAAATAGCACAAGTTCCAGAGTCTTTTTTCTAGAATCAGCTTTGGCCCCATGGGAATTAAATTATTATGACTTTATTTTCTTTCACTGAGAAAACATTAGTGACACTGGGACTACTCTGTTGTGTGCTGATGTAAAAGATGATGTAAAGATAAAAGGGGCAAAGCATTTTGGTGGCATTCACCTTTGCTGCAACGTCACAGCTGGGGAAAATATCTCCTCATCCAGGCTCACGTTATGCGGTGCAGGGCGAAGAGCAGGGCAGGCTGGTGCTGATGCCAGCTGTAACCTGGCCACTGTCACTTCACACCCTTTGCTCTGTACCACACACGAGGAAACAGTGAGGATCCTGCGTGCAGACAAGTGCCTTGATAGTAGTAGTTATCACACACTCACCTTTAGCAATGGCCCGAGGGAACAGCAGGTGCGAGAACAGAGCTGCGTAAGTAAAGATATGATAGGAGTGAACTTTCTTGGTCTTCACAATCAGCTTCCATTATCTCAGCCATCGTTCATGTCTTCTAGTCACTCCATAAAAGGCTTCAGAGCATCTGCTCCAAACATCCAGATGTTACAGTGCCCAAAGTCCTGTAACAGTATGAGAGTACAGTGACAGAGAATCTTGAGCTAAATTAATAAGTTAGGACAGCTCTTCTAAAATAAGAGCAGCCATTTTGATGTTGTTTGCTCAAAATCAATAAATCCATTCTCAGTTCTTTCTGCATCTAGATGGCATGGTAGTTCCCAGGTTGTTTCCCTCATTCTCTCTGCTTCAGGATGGATTCTCTAGAATTAGGAAAGTCTTCCTGCTGAGTTAATTAAGGGTGAAATTTTGCTGAAATTTAGTTTGTGCCTGCTTTGAGCTTGTGCTTTTACAAAAGTGGTGCTGGATCAGTGGGAGCGGACAGCATTTTGCCCTGAGCCAGAGAACTGAGGCGCTTATCACCTGGATTCGGGTGGAATACAGAAGCCATAGGTAACAATTATTTGAATAGTTGAAAGCAAAGATCAGGAATTACTATTGGTCTGATGCTACAACATCAGTACCTTATGCAATCATGTATATGGGCAGGGGGACTGATTTTAACAAAGGAAAAATAGAATTAAAGGCTTTTTGTAGAGCAGGGCAGCAGAGGCTTGCAAAGGGTCTTGGTAAAAGCAGTCTGGCGCATGGGAAACTTCAGTGCATCAAGCTGAGATACGATTTTCCTTCTTACCTGAAAATGAACAAGCTACAGGACAAAGCTCTGTGAGTTCTTGATACATTGCTTTATGGTGCTCTTGCTTCTTTGTATTCAGCTACTACTGATGCAACATTTACTGTTTAACGAGTGCACGCTTTAATTGCTCAGTAGCATGCTTTAATTGTTCAGTTTTGAATGCCCTCCATCTCAGCTGTGCTGAAGGGATGACACATAAGGTTAAAGAGATGAAAGATGAGCTCACCATTGGTTCAACCAAAATTTGGGGATTATGGATTTTTATATTTGTCTGCGTTCGTTCCAGGAAAACGTTGGTGAACTGAATCCTTTAAGGACAGTAGTAAATAACATGCAGGCTGTGGGTGTGGTATGGGAAGGCAGTGCATCAATAAAGAAGTGATGATAAGTTAGAAAATGTTGAAAGTTGTTATTGTGAATAAGCTTTTATGCTCTGGACATACTTAGAATGACCATTTTCCTGTGTTTTCCTGCACACCCACTGTGATGTGGATTGGATGATCTCTGTTATCGAGGAGGTGGGTTTTTAACTTGCAGTTATTCATAAAATGCTGGCAAAGATTCTGAATAAAGATTGCTTCCCTTTCTTCCTGAAGCTTCTCAGTCATAGGGGAGGGTAGTCTTGTATATGGAGTTCACAGGGAGATTCAAAACACCAACTTCAAAACAAGAATGAAATGTAACAACTACTGCTTAGAGGAGGAAAACAAACTACTCATGAACTAATCTAATCAATACTGATTGGATTCCAGATAACTGCACAGCAGTACATGCAAAGCCTAAACCAATTAGAAATAGCTGAGAATGCTACTTGGCACAGATGCAATAAAAACAGTAGTTCCAGTTTGTCACCTGATTACCAAGTTCCATCCCTCAGCTTTTGAAATGCATGTATGTAAATGCTTAGGCCAGATTTTTAGCAGAGGCCATCTGATATTAGATGCTACAGAAGGTCCTGGGCATGTCATGTAGGACCTGAGCCAACACCTTCAGCTCCCTTTGCAACACACGGGGAGAATTTAGGATTTATTGTCTGCAAATGTGCTCTGCACAAACCAGTAATCCTGTTCAAGAGGCTGCTTAAATTAACCCATGGAAAATGATGACAGCGAGGCCACAAGCTTCACCTTATTCCAGACTTCAGGCTCTTTGCTTGGTCAGCTTTCTGCCTGGGACTTGCAGCCTGGGACCTTCTGTGGGCTTTGACACCCCTAAGCCACCCGTTCCTCACAAACCTGTGGGGAGGTGATGGTACCCCTCTATCTAATACTCAGGTAGTTACAGTACTTGGGCTTTGGGAAACCAGAGTTATGTTCCTCCCTCTGCCTGTGAGGATTGATGTTTCCCATTCCCACATCTCACCAACCACCCTTGGGGAGCAGCCTGCAATATGTGTGCACTAATTGTTGCTAAAGCTAAAAGGGAGCCTTTTTTTTCCACAGTGTGGTGATTGAGTGACTAACTTAAACTAAAAGGGTTATTTACACACTGGAGATAGCAAACCACAACCTTCCTCTTCTTGGGTGAGCACTCTGGCCATTGGGATGCAGGATGAAGGAGCTCTGGAGACTGCTTTCTGCAGAGCCCAGTCGAGCACATACCTTCTGGAAATGCTTGTGTTCGGTTCTGGGCTCCTTATGACAAGAAGGACATTGAAATGCTGAAACACATCCAGAGGAGAGCCACCAAGCAGTGAGGGGGCTGCAGAACAAGTCCTGTGAGGAGAGGCTGAGGGAACTGGGCTTGTTTGGTTCGGAGGAGGCCGAGGGGAGACCTCCTTGCCCTCTGCAGCTCCCTGAAAGGAGGGTGCAGAGGTGGGTGTTGGCCTCTTCTCCCAAGGGAATAATGACAGGACCAGAGGGAATGGTCTGAAGGTGGGGCAGGGGAGGTTCAGGCGGGATGTTAGGAAGGATGACTTTACTGAAAGAATGGTCAGGCACTGGAAGGGCCTGCCCAGGGAGGTGGGGGAGGCACCATCCCTAGAGGTATTTAAGAGACGTGTAGACGTGGCACTTCAGGGCATGCTCTAGTGGCCGAGATTGTTGGGGTTTGTGGTTTGTTTTGTGGGGGTTGTTTTTTTGTGGTGTGTGTGGGATTTTTTGTTTGGATTTTTTTGGTTTCTTTTTTTTTTTTTGGTATGTGTATGGTTGGACTCAATGATCTCAGAGGTTCCTTCCAACCATGAAAATTCTGTGTGATTGTGTGTGTGACTTGCAGGACAGTCAAGCAAAAGAAGGCTTTCTCTGTGGATGGGAACAGCCACTCTGATATTCAGCAGTATTGCTGTGTGTGAAAAGAGCACGCAGCAGCGGAGTGAATGTTTTGGGCCTGTACCTTATGAAAGAGCACCCCTGGGTGGGAATTCAGCTTCTCTGATCCTTTGGCTTCCCCTCTCCTGTGCAAAAGCTCTCTCCTCCTTCATCAAATAGCAGACTCCTCTCGTGTTAAAATAATATTCAAAGTCCAGACAGTTACTTTTGCTGAGATAATATCTACAGTTTGCCTCTCTTTTAGTAGGGGTTGGTTAAAGACGGTTCATTCTCTGTTCTACGCTTCTCATGCAGTAGGGGAAAGATTATAGAGACATTTTTACAATACAAATTTTGCTTAGGAGCTTATGGGACTGATAATCATAAACTCTTTGGCAGCATCCTACATCTTTGGCTGCATGTTTTTGTGTTCCCAAAGGGCTGAAGAATTCCCTGTAAAATTCAGCTGTGCTTTATTTGCATGCAGGAGAGGGAAGTAGCTCAACTGAGCTACTGCTTAGTGTTGTAGTTACATAAAGAACTTAAAATTTATCCACTGAGAATAAAAAAGAACAGAGTAATAAAAACACTGGCCTCTTTTCTTCATGGATTTGCCCATAGAAACTCACTACGGGATTGATCTGGTTTTTGGAGTTTTTTATAGTGAAGTCACATCCCTCAGTCTTGACAGATGGCCATAATTTCTGAGTTTTCTATTTCTGAGCACTTAATCCAAAAGAACTTCATACCAGTTCAGCCTTAGTGCCTAGAGCTTTGAATTTCCAGAATGCCAAAGAAAATGGGGGCTGCTGGTCCATTCAAGTAGCATTCAAACCTGTTACTTATTTTGAAAATGTGGTTATATATGAGTATGCAGCGAGCAGAAGGCATTAGAGGGGCAGGAGAATTAGAGCCCTATCTCTCCAAACTTTGATGTCTGGTGTAATTGCGGTGCTTTGAGATCAACAGGATCACTAATAACAAAATAAAATAGGATACTTCAGCATATACCAAGCATTATTTTCTTTTGTCCAGCCATTTGTACCTGCATATGGAGAATTTTGTCTGGCTTTGCTCTGTGTTGCCCTGCTGAGTTGAAGCTTCTGGCTTCCCGTGTGTATGAACTGTCATGCTGCAGTAATTAAATCATAATCCGATGGGTTTTCATGCCTCCATTTTGATACCATCGGGCATACATCATCAGTTTTAACTTGAATATTCTTTTTCTTTCTTTCTTTTTAGGACCTTCTAGCCTTCTCTCTTAGAGATGGTAAGTTTATCTAGCATTTGTTCTTTTTAAGAATCATACAGATGACTTTACATCTGATGCTTCAAAAGCTCAAGCTACCATCCTATTTTATCTTAGCTTCCTTTGTAGCAAAAGCAGCACATTCTTTCTCTGCATCCTCCACAGGAAAAGCAACTATTATATTAGGAATGATTAATAATACCTATTAAAAATTAAAAAACTGTTCACCTCCTTACCTTCACATTGCATATTGGCATGCAATTGTGCCTGACAGTAGAAAAGTTGTGACATGAAATACTGGGGTGATTTTTTTCTGCAGCGTTTCCAGGGGAGCAGACACCTCTTCCTTCAGGAAGGCAGTGAAGCTGCTATGAAAATCTCAACCTAGAAAATTTTCTGTAGATCGCTTTTTGCCTAAAAAGAAAAAAAAAATTCAGAGAAAAAATTACAGTTTCCTGTGAAGTCTATTATAGATAAATGTGATTTTACCCGTATATTACATTATGCATAAAACAATTTTCTGGTTTGCAATCTTTACCATGGATTAATCTGATAAAATTAAGGAAATAAGGACTGCCTACTTAGCAAAATGTTCATTTCTGAAAGAAGCCTGGTTTATATCACTACTTGCATTTTTTTAATTCTCTGTGTTTTAACATATTCTCACAGGAAAGAACTCACTGGTTGCTGATTAGCCTGTTTCAGGGCAGAACAAAGTACCATTTTTGTGCTTGCTTTATTTTTAATGGAAAATTGACAAGTCAGTTAGTGCAAAACTACTTATTTTGCTAAAATGGGATTTAAAAGAAATATATTTTCAAGCCTCACTGACTTACTGCCAA
This sequence comes from Thinocorus orbignyianus, assembly GCA_013400375.1. Lineage (NCBI taxonomy): Eukaryota > Metazoa > Chordata > Aves > Ciconiiformes > Thinocoridae > Thinocorus > Thinocorus orbignyianus. Next base: position 167,294 of record VXBW01003514.1, read on the forward strand.
GCTGCCTGAGTAAAAAACTAAGTTGTGTATTAGCAGCCAGGAAGCAAGAAGGCTGCTCATTAAAACACCTGCTGGGGCTTGCAAGACGTGGCACATATTTGGGATGAAGTGAAGATAAATGCTATCGTTATCTCTCAACTAAGCACTTAAAAGTGGCGTCATTAAAGCCTACTGAAGTAGTTTGGTATCTTGGTGATGATGGCAGTAAATAAATAAACATAATAGGTTACCAAATACCATACATGATCTACGTGCAGTGGGTATCAGAGTATGTAGTTGGGTCTTGCTGGTGTTTTCACCCACCCCTAGAAAAGCAATTGCATTTTTCATCCCAGAGTGCACCGAGAACCCTTTACAAAAACTTGCCCTCAGAAAGCGGCAGGTGCTACTGAGAGATACACATTTAAAAAGCAAGAGTGGCACAAATAATTTAAAATCTATTAAAGTTAAAATGTCTTTTCTTTAAGAACACCAGCTTGTGAGCTTAAGAGTAATCATTTCTCCTGTTGTGTGTTGTCTGAGTGCACTGCCCACTCCTGCATCTCCAGCACTGAGGTGTAAATGCAGGCCATTGTCAGCGATGCTGCTGGGCAAGCTGGTGTGGAGCCTTAATCTCCAGAGTCCCTCCTGCTGCCACCAAGATGAACTGAATATAAAGCTTTAGCATGGAGGTGCAGTTTTACAAAACACTGTATCTTGCATTGGTGCATAGCATGTCATCTTAAGCCTTTTTTTAAATATATATATTTGATATTTCCAGTTAGGACTGGTCTTGCTACAGCATTTCTCTGTTGAGAAGATGTAGCCTACCCAGGCCTCTATCACAGAGGGTGAAGACCGAAAGATTTGAGATCCTTTTTCTACTCTAGAGGCAATTACCTGGGGTAGTGACTCTGTTCGCAGCATGAGGCTTGCAGGGAAGAAGGATTTTCTATTTATCACTCTTCCCTGACAACAGGAGTTGTTTTCAAATACGTGGAAGATGAAGAGAGCCTGAGGGAAGGAGCTACGCTTGTATGTGACATGGTTCTCTAGGACAGCTGAGCACACAGCTTGCTATTTAGTCTGGTCCTGGACTTCCCTCTATTTTAGGATATTACGATGCTCGAGCGAGGGTCTTGATCTGCCACATCATCTGGCTGCTGAGAATCTCCTTGGAGGAGCTGGAAGTCCTGGAGGAATCTCTGCTTGAGAGCCTGAAGGAGCATAAAGAAGAGGAGTCAGAGTGAGCATATTTACGTTGACTATGGGATGAAAAAACATTGTCAGGGCTTGAAAGCTTAGCGGTAATTACCTGTGCCTAAGTCCAGTCTCTGATCATTCCCCCCATGGAATAGTGTAATCATTTATGGCTTGATTAGGGTTGCAGAGCCCTCACAGCACTTTGCCTGCACTGAGAAGCAGTAAAGCTCAGCACTCTTAAAGAGCTGAGACCCAGCTCTTTAAGTTGGTAAAGGCCACTCTGTGCTCAACTGCCTCAATTCCATGTGCCAGTTGCCTCTTCTAGGTGGCAGATTTTGTTTAAATGCATCATAAAGATCTTGTGTCTCTTATCTCTCGGCCCAATATTCTTCAGACAGAACATGAGGTTCCTATGAATTTCAGGATTAGATCCTCAGCTGCTGATTTTCTACAGATCTGTCCTTCTCTGTATCCTCTTTAAGAGCCAGCTGTCTAACTCCTACTGAAGGTAGATCTCTGAGGGCAACAGCCTGCATCTGTAGATACTTAGGGACATGACTCCTAATTCTGCATTACTAATATACATCTCTTATTTGCCAATCCTCAGATGAGAAACAGCCAAAGTGGTGGTACATGTAAGAAATGTAGTATTTTTATATTCCAGTTTTCAGACAGGAATTATGTGAATGTTTAGCAATGCCTGAGGCAGTAAACATGCTCGTAGTGGACTTTTAAGAAACTGTTTAATATTTTTATCTGTCAACTCAGCAAACAGGCTAAGAGATTAACCTGAGTGCTAATAAAGGCTTTAATCAATGTCCCTGACACAGTACAGTTCAGACATTCCTGTGGGGCCCAGCATGTGAGGGGAATATTTCTGTTATAGCTTTATTTAAATAAAGCTTAACTTTACAGCACACTGTAAAAAGAGAAAGTCAAAATAATCTCAAAGATCATGGACTGCTAAACAGGCCACCATTTGGAATGCAGGAGCAAGGGTTGGTCTCAATGGGGACGATTCTGCTGTGGCTTGTGGCACAAGGCTGTGAGATCTGTGGGGAATCGATGACCGTCTGTTTTAACATTAAGAGTCAATGGGGAAGGAAGCAGAATATAAACCTGTCAGCGCTTTGGCCTCACAGACTTGGGGGCAGGAAATACATTAACATCTGCTTCGGATGCTTCCAGCTTTGACCATCCACTGCAAGAGGTTTTGGAGCAGTGACAACCAAAGAGGGATTTGGCAGCTTCTGCACAGGCCTTTTTTACTGTTATTTGTTAACAGAAGGTTTTGCTCCTGCCTGTGGATGTGTTGGCCTGTGGCCCAGAACCTGCGAGGTTAAATGTACAATCATCTCTAGAACAATGCTCCAAACACTTAAATTCATGTTACTAGCACCAAACATGTTCTGACTTGCAGGTGTGAACTTCTCTTTTGTGCACAGTTTTGTAAGAAACTGGAGAACATGCTGCCAGCCTCTTACTAACATGTATTCCCGCCTCTTTTCATCATTGTAAAATGACCTGTCATTCCAACTAGAAAATCTCCCTGGTTTGTGGTTCAGGCAAGAAGTTGCACATCCAAGATCACTGAGGGTGGAGAAGTACCAGAAGAGGCAGTTAATTACCGTAGTGGATAAAAAGCAGTCTGGTAATCAAGTGATAATTGTAATGCAGAAGCTATTAGGAAAGCAACTGTCAAAAGCAGTTGCTAGCAGCAACAGAAGGAAAGCCACGACAGATAAAAGTTCTCATGACAGTAGTTGTACTTACTGCATCTTCAGGCAGGCTTCAGCTGCAAACTGTCTTTCTATCCAGAACTCAAATTGCTTGTTATTGCAACTAAAGCCAGGTTAGTTGTATTTCATCTTTCTCGGTGTCATTATTTTCAGCCCAAGACAACAGCACTTCAATTATAAAAGCTGATGAACCACTATATGGAACAGAAATTGCTGGATGTTGCCAACTTGGGTATTTACAGTCAGACTGCGGCACTTGTTTAAAGAACTCCAGGAGCAATTTTCTCCAAAAAGGCGTGATTGGTGGCTGCAGGCACAAACTAGGGCACAAAAAAATATTGCTTGGACCCACGGCCTTGTGATCTTGGTTGTACAGAATCCGCTGCAGAGGGAGCCGTTGCAGGCGGCGCTGTTGTTCTCTGCAGCCAGTCACGTTTGCAGCTGCTGAAGGTAATACACAATGGGGTTTTTCGGAGGATCTCTGCAGAGACCAAGTCTCCATGCCATGCAAGTCAGTGGGAGTTCTGCCGTTGGCTTCAGTGAGGCAAGGATTTCACCCACTGTGCTTCATTCTCCTCCTGCTGTGTTTTACAAAGCTGCATATTGTTTGGGACTCATCTAAAATTGTTTTTATCAAAATTACAGCGCACTTAGGGGATTCCAGGAAGGATTACGCAATTATATGGATAATGAAAATCCACAATTAGGCTAGGATTAAGAGGGAAAATATCCAAGTTTGGAAGCAAGATAAATTCTCATGTTTCAAGGCCCAGATTAACCTCTGCATAAGCAGGCTAGAAGGAACCTTCCTCTGTAAACAACTTACTCCAGTATCCTCTGTTTCTCGCACTTTCCTCTGAAGTAGTAAGTATTTCTTGTAAGACAGAAACCAAAGACATCAAGAGAGAAGCAAAAGTACTGCCTAATAAATTACATTTGTTCTTTTGGGGGTTTATTTACCTGTTTCTGATAAGCTTGTTAAAATGTAGCTTAAATGCACGCAGACAAATGAACTAATGACTGCGTTTAATACCTATTATATTACTATACCATGATGCGCCGTTAGAAAGCAGCTCAATATAAACGCTGTTGTTGGAAAATAGTTTAATTCCATCTCTTAGTTAGCACAAATTACTCCTGTTGCCTTTGGTTTCAAACACTTTCCTCTGTTTCCACTTAGCTTTCTTGTGTTTTTTTAAGACACAGGCAGTATGAAGTTATTGAAATGCTTTTGACTTTTTGTTTCTTTTTTTACAAGCTTCAGCCCTATTAGGAAGGGTTTTCCAAGTAAGTAACATCTGTTGGCTTTTGTCAGCAATTCAATTGTTTCTATTTAAATCTGTGGGTTTATTTCCATGCTTATAAATCTGTGTGTTGTCACAGTCCACACCTGCATGTTACTTTTTACTCTTCCTGGTAGAGAAATTAAACTGTTATCTGTCAAGCTTTTTCATCAGCTTTTGTGCTTCTCATCCCCCCACAGAACCACAGAAGTATTAAGAAAAAAGAAAGAAAGGAGAAAAAAGCTGAAGAGATACCTGCTGATCGGTTTGGCAACCGTTGGGGGCGGAACAGTCATCGGTGAGGCTGCCCGAGGCTGCTCCCGAATTGCATGCACAGCACCAGGGGCAAAGGAGGGGGGGATCTGAATTACACATTCAGCAGCAGAAACACTCATGCCTTTTAACCCAAGCTCTAATTTTAAAGTGTTCACTGCTTTTCTTAGCTAGACTGAAGGTACTATGTCACTTCAGATGCCAAGAACACCCCAAGCAAAAGAAAAAACCCAAGAAACCTCAAATCCAAGAAGAGTTTCAACCCCACAAAAAAAAAAACCTGGAAGAATGAGTGGAAATGTTATTCCAGTGTAGCTTCACTGGCTGGAGGAAATATCAGTCTGAGGCTGTCACCCATAAAAATGTTTTCTCCTCTTTTGCTCTTGAAGATATGATCCTTTATAATACATCTTTAAATTCAGAACAGTATGAGACTGGATCAGTGTTTCCTAAGCAAGTAGGGCGTAGCTCACTGCACTCTACCACATATTCTTCCTTTGACTTCTAAATTATTCTTTACTTTTACTGAAGTCAAAGAATCTGTGCAGAGATTCAGGGCCTGGGGAGGGTCTCAGAAATCCCCTTTATTGGTGATGCAAGAAAGAGCATCATTTGTATCCACTCAGTAGCATTAGCAATGTTCACACAGCCCCGGGAAACAACTGCCTGGTTTTTGTATGTGATAATAAATTGGTGCTATTACTTGTTGCATCTTCAGGCTTGACGGGGGGTCTGGCTGCCCCTCTGGTTGCTGCGGGAGCTGCTACTATCATTGGAAGTGCTGGAGCTGCTGCTCTAGGGTCAACTGCTGGAATTGCTGTCATGGCATCGCTTTTCGGAGCAGCTGGAGCTGGTCTTACTGGTAAGAGAGTGACCACACATTTCACGGCTACTGAGGGACAGGATCACATCTGCAGATGCAGAGCTAATGGCTTGATTCAGCTGTGCAGGGCAAGGGGAGCCATCTGAGGTATAATCTTGCAACTGTGAATTTTTTATTTCAATGCTGATTAAGATTCTGTGTAACCCCTGATAATCCAATTTGATATGCAGCTAATGAAGGAAATGAAATCTTGCTGGTTTGGATTAGTAAGGTCCTGCCATGGAGAGCAGTGGCTGTTAGAGCTAATGTCTGGTCTGCAGCAAAAAAGCCTTCTGCTGGGATTCCCTCGGATCACTCAAGCTCAGAAGGATCACGTTGGCTCCATACCAAGCTCTAAGTAAAGCGTGGACTCACTGTGGGTTTTGGAAAGGAAAAAAATAATTCCAACCCTATCCAAATTACCCAAGTAATTTCTTATGAATTTTTACTGTTAGCAGAGTCTGTCCTTGCCCTACAATTTCTGAGACTCATGTTTCTGCCTTGCTGTGTGTAGGATACAAGATGAAGAAGCGTGTGGGAGCCATAGAAGAGTTTGAATTCCTCCCACTTACTGAAGGCAAACAGCTCCATATCACCATAGCAATTACTGGATGGCTGTGCACTGGCAAATATGGTAAGAACAAGGCAAGAAAGCTGAGAGGAGCCTGGAGAGCCACGTCTCTGTTCCACTTCAGGCACTGTTTGTGCTCTCATAGCACGGTGTCTTCCCCACATTTCCATGGCTTGGTGACTAAAACGGATCGACTCTCAACATAAGATTTTGTAATCCAATCTGCAGTCCCAATCAAAACAGAGGAAAGAGAGAGGGCAGTAAATTGGTAGTAGTGACAGCAGAATTAATAGCAATCATAGCAGATTGTTAATAAGTGCTGTCTGATTGTGCTATGAAAGGTCTCTTTGGGGTGGATGATTTCCAGCAGGAATACAAAGTGTCTCACCTATCTCTGAGACCTTGTGTTTATCCTCCAGCAATTAACAGAAAGTAGTGACTTTTTTCATTTTCCGTATCTGCCAGCTAATGAAGTTTATTGCAAGAAAGTTCTGTCAAGTAAATCCTGTTAAGCACAGCACTCAGGAGGTGAATTTAGAGGCAGCAACCTTGAAAGGTCTGTAGTGTTTTAGTTTCCAGTATAGCTTGTCATATAAAATATGTCAACTGTCTGCTGACTCGGCAACCTGACTGAGCAGCTGCCAATTTATTCAGAAGCATCATAATTAATACTAGATATCATTAATGGAGAAGGATATCTCTATCCCGTTGGTTGTTAGGTTGCAGCTTGCTATCAGAGTAAGGTTATTTTCACTTTGCAGTACAGCACTTTGGCTTTTCTCATTGTCTGCTTGCCAAGGGGTCCAAATCCTTGGGGTTGGGGGAGTCCCAGGAACCCTTAGAGAGACAAGCGTGTCCTTCAGGAACCTTTTTGTGTCTGTTTGCCCTTAAAAGGGAGTTATAAATGACACACATTCTTCTTCCATAACTAGCAATCTGCTATAGCATTTAAAAGAGCCAAACTAGAATTGTCATCTGTTTTCTTCCTTACAGCTCTGTCTATTTGCACGCTTTTGTGACTCCTTAAAACAGAGGGACTGAGGTCAGGATTTTTATGGAATTTATTAGCTTTTGATTTTTGAGCTCCCACTAGCTGCCTCCCTCTACAGTATATCGGGCTGCAATCTGGCCTGAGGCTCTCTGGGGCCACTTTGATCAGCAGCTGCCTCTGCCTGCCCTGCACTTGGTTGAGGAAGGAACAGTGTGCGAAGGGTTTGAGTTATTTAAAACGAAAATTCTGCTCTGCCTTCGGAGCTCATCTGCCATTAATAGCGTTGCCAGGCCCCTCCTGGCCACCCAGTACAAGGTACACAGCGAACAGGAGAGAGTATGGCTTCCAAATTGTTCTTGCAGCCCAAAATGAAACTTGCACAGTGTAAAGTACCCACTATCTCTCAAGCATCCAGATGCTGCTTTTGCTTAATCGCAGAATCTTCATGGTTGGAAGGGACCACTGAGATCGTCGAGTCCAATGATACACACCAGAGAAAAAAAAAAAGAAAAAAAAAGAAAAATTAACAAAAGCCCAACCCCATGAAAGAAATTGCCCAACTCAACAATCTCGGGCACTAGAGCATGCCCTGCAGTGCCATGTCTACATGTTTCTTAAATATCTCCAGGGATGGTGACTCCACCACCTCCCTGGGCAGGCCCTTCCAGTGCCTGACCACTCTTACAGTGAAGTTATTCTTCCCAATATCTAATCTGACCCTCCCCTGCCCCACCTTCAGACCATTCCCTCTGGTCCTGTCATTATTTCCTTGGGAGAAGAGGCCAACACCCACCTCTCTACATTCTCCTGTCATGGAGTTGTAGAGGGCAAGGAGGTGTCCCCTCGGCCTCCTCTTCTCCAAACTCAACATGCCCAGTTCCCTCAGCCTCTCCTCACAGGACTTGTTCTCCAGCCCGCTCACAGCTTGGTGGCTCTCCTCTGGACACGTTCCAGCCCCTCAATGTCCTTCTTGTAGTGAGGGGTCCAGAACCGAACAGAGCCCTCGAGGGGAGGCCCCGCCAGTGCCCAGGACAGAGGCACCATCACCCCCTGCTCCTGCTGGCCACGTTGTGTCTGATCCAGGCCAGGATGCTGGTGGCCTTCTTGGCCACCTGGGCACCCTGCTGGCTCATGTTCAGCTGGCTGGCCACCAGCACCCCCAGGTCCTTTTCTGCTGGGCAGCTCCAGCCGCTCTGCCCCAGCCTGTGGCGCTGCCTGGGGTTGCTGTGACCGAAATGCAGGACCTGGCACTTGGCCTTATTGAACCTCATCCCACTGGCCTCGGCCCATCCATCCAACCTGTCCCGGTCCCTCTGCAGAGCCTCCCTACCCTCCAGCAGATCAACCCTCCCACCTGGTTTGGTGTCCTCTGCAAACTGACTGAGGGCGCACTCAATCCCCTCACCCAGATCACCTGAACACCTTGGGAGCTGCTGTGCTGACCATTGAAGATGGAGGTAAAGAAGGCGTTAAGTATCTCAGCCTTCTCCTCGTCTTCGGTTGCGATGTTCCCCCCCTGCATCCAGTAAGGGATGGAGATTCTCCCTCATTCTCTTTTTGTTGATGTATTTATAAAAAATTTGTTTTGTTTTCCCCTATATTAATGGCCAGGTCGAGTTCCAGCTGGGCTTTTACCTTCCTAATTTTTTCTCTGTATAACCTAACAAGATCTCTGGATGCCTCCTGAGTTGCCTGTCCCTTCTTCTGAAGGTGGTAACCCTCCTTTTTTCCCATCAGCCAGGCCAGCCATTTTCCCTGTCCTTTAATCTTGCGCCTCATAGGGACAGTCTGCTCCTGGGCCTTTAAGATTTCCTGCTTGAAGAGTGTCCAGCCTTCCTGGGCCCCTTTGCCCCTTAGGACTATGGCCTATTAGCATCTGGAGGGAAAAAATTGAACTGAAGTGGCTAACTAGGCTAGATGGCAAAGTAAAACTAACTGCAGTCTAGATGTGAACAGGCAGATTTCTTGTTTTCAAACAGAACCATTAATGCGATACTGGACCACCTAAATGAAGTGCTGGGAAGATGCTTTGTGATAGATTTTTTTTGACAAGACATTGCATATTTTCCATTTTTCTGGTCCCACTACACTCGGCCTGTGCAGCCATTCAGCACTTTCTCAGGGCAGGCTCCAGGCTCTCCTTTGGTCTGTATGAGGAGATGGAGCTGCAAGACTTGGCCTCATGTCTGATGATAGGACAAATGTCTTTAGTACCTGACATAATTAGTGTTAACATCCATCTGTCTTGGCAATCTCTGAGGCAGTTGAATGGATCATGAAGTCTGAGCTTGTCCACACTGAAGGCTTTGCCAAGGCAGCTAAAGCTATGGCATTATTTAAAAATCCCAAATTTTTTGTAAAACAGTGGAAATAGTCTAAATGTAAGAGTATTTTTAAATATGATTCCTCATTTTCCCAGTATATCAGTATATTCCAGTGTTCTGATGCTTCTTTTCTGATTCTTTGTTGGATTCATCTTGTGAAGGTGAGTTGTGTTTTCTCTGAACTTTGGATTTCATCTCTGCAACCTTTCTCAGGGAGCTTCACCGCGCCGTGGAGCAGCATGTTACAGTCAAGGGAGCAGTACTGCCTGGCTTGGGAATCCAAGTACTTGATGGAGCTTGGCAACACCTTAGATTCCCTGCTGAATGGTTTTGTGAACATGATGGCTCAAGAAGCCCTAAAATTCACTGTCTTGTCAGGTAAGAACTTAAGTGATCTCAGAACTGCTTGAGTGGCTCTTGTGCAGTTTCGCTGTTTAGAGGAGCTTTCGTAAACAAGGAAGATTTCTGAGAAGGCATCTTCCCCGGCAGCACTGGCACCATCCCACAGAACTGGCCTGAGAACCTCCTCTGCCACACCTGTAATTTAGATTTTCTTTCCTGGGTTGCTGTGCCTCTGTCATTGACTCGTTCTTTCAAAATTACAGCTGGAAACACCACCCTTCATGCATGACTTTGTTATTACAATGTGTTTTACTTCTTTACATAAACCTTTCCAACATGCAGGTTACATTCATGTATAGCTCCTGTTTGCCTCCCTATCAGAACATCAGATTCTTTCTTATCTTTAGTCTAGCAAAACATTTCTCAGATCAGCTCTTGAGAAAGAAGAACTGGAAATGACAAAAGGTCCTAGGTTTAGCTTTTAACTTCAGTGAACCATTTTGCTTTTGATGTTTCCTAAGAACAGCCCAGATTTGTGACCACACCATGCTGTTTGCTTTGTGTTGCAGGTATTGTGACGGCCTTGACTTGGCCAACTTCCCTCTTGACCGTTGCCAGTGTCATTGACAACCCGTGGGGAGTATGTCTTCATCGGTCTGCTGAAGTCGGCAAACACCTCGCACATATCCTGCTCAGTCGACAGCAGGTAATCAGCTAGAAATTGTCCAGGAATAAAGTCTGGAAGGGATCTGACCCGTGGAGGTTAAGTTTTATAGTTATGCCAGATAACTATCAAGTGGGATCTTTCCAGGGAGAAGAAAATGAATAATAAACGGCAAAATTAAAAAAATTATGCGTGAAGGTGACCAGCCCGTGCCTGGTTCATTGAGGAAAACTAGGAAGTTCCAAGAGAATCAGAGAATTCCTGCTGAGATCTGTTCCATTTAACCTAAAGTTTTTCTAAATGAAGAAGAATAGATCCAGGTCATAAATGACAAGTAGCTTGCCCATGTCACAGCCAGGCCAACTCACCTAGTGGAAATCTGAAAACAGGGAATACTGAGTATTAAAAATATTTACTGATAATTAAGTGGCATCAGCAAAACAATGTAAGAGAAGACTGTGCAGCAGTGGATGCACCATGAACCGTATTTGTGCCTGCAGAGAAGTGGGATGGGCTGGTACCTGCAAGAAGTGACAGAAATTATTAAGCCTTCCCGAGAAGGCTTGCAAAAGGCACTTCTGTCCCTTGAAAGCTTGGCGTTATGTACTGGGCTGTCCTTGGCATGGAGGGAGCCTGATTTCTGCTGCTCACGTGTTCATCTCAGAGCCTCATCCTGTCTCTGTTACAGAGAAGCCCTACAGGAGCCATGGCCCCAGAGCTGCAGGTTGTAAATAACAGTGTGAAACAGCAGAGCAGAGAAATTAACTTGATTTCTTATAAAAACACAGTCCCAGGGAAGGCAATAAACTTTATTTCATACAAGCCTTTGTTTTGCTTGGGAGCATTTGCTGCTTGCCTTTTAAGCATTTGCTTTTGTAAAACCACACATTCCAATGTGCTGGAGCGTCTAACTCTGGTCAGTGTGATGTCTGGGGAGTCCGTCAGCACACCTGCTCCCTGGTTAATGCAAAGACCATTTTTCATTGCCATTGAGATCAGGCTTCCTTTGATCTTACAGAAAATCTTATTAGGCTACTCAAAATAAAAGTCCCATCAGATTTTGTAGCGGCCACAGAGCATTGCTGACACTCGGTCTTAAGCCTAGAAGTGGTTGTTACTTTTGTGTTACGGCTTCTTCTGCTTATTGAAACATTTCTAGGAAAATTTTACTCCTTGCATTAGGCTTTCATCTGGAAATTTCAAAACAATGACAGCATCTGTTTTGTTTCTGTTTGAAACATTTGCTTTGTTGGAACTTCCGACTGTTAGATTCTTTCGATTTGATTTTCTGAATGTCAAAAAATACAAAATACTCAGATATGCAGAATTCTCAGTGTTGAGCTGTGCTTAACTTTGAGGATACATAATCCCTTCCAAATCAACCAAATTGCTCAAAGATCATGCACAAGAGTAAGTGCTTTACATGTAAGGGCTTGGGGAATCCTTTCTAGGCCTAGAACAGTATTTGATGGCGTTTTCTCCTTTCCTTCTCCCCTAAGGGCAAGCGACCTGTCTCACTGATTGGCTTCAGTCTGGGTGCAAGAGTCATTTACTTCTGCCTGCAGGAGATGGCTCAAGAAAAAGGTAAAGCTCACCTTCTAAACTTTTTCTACTTTATTGTCCTTACTACTGGTAGAGGAGGTTTTCTTACAAGAGGAAGAATTCTTCCAGAACAGAGGTTAAGTCTTTTAGGATAGGACCTTAAAGAAAAAGGTTTTGAAATCATTTGGAGCCAAATTCTTTTGCTGTTTCAATCAGTTCAGTGGATTGAATCCGCTGTCCTGACTCAAGGTGATCCTGTGTGTCAATCTGGCCTCCAGCCTATAAACAACAGCTTGACATTTTGTGACATTTGAGGGCTGGATCCATCTGTGAGCTGCCCACACGTCACTGGTGTCTTGGCAGAGGATGCTTTGCCTTTATTGGAAGCTCTCTGTAGCTATTGTATCTGCTTCCCTGAGTCCTCCCTTCCATTTAAGTCACTGAAATGCCACTGTCATCTGCTATTTTCATGGTAATTTTCCCCCAAAGTCAAGTATAAAACCATCTGTCAATTTATTGCCCGTTGTGGTTCTGTTTATTAATAGATTCTATTTTTAATTTAGAAAAAGAATAAAATCATTATGATCAGTTGATGTAAATTGCATCTTGGAGTTGAGTCAGTAGTGAGTGTGTGCAGCCTGCCTCCCCCCTTTTGTAGCTAATTTACTTCATTAACTGTTTAGCCTCGCAAAGGGTTGCTAATAAATACAGAGCTTTATAAAGGAAAATGTTCAATAAAGCCCAAGAAGGTAGGAATAGAGTCAAGTGAGGGGGGAGAAGGTCAGGATTTCTTCTGTGGACAGCTGTGTACCAGAACTTCACTTCTGGTTGAAGATGGAAGTCCTCAAATCCAGGAATTCTCTTCCCAAAATAAATCTAATCAAATCCAGAATGATTCTCATGAAGTTACACTGAAGCCAGAACCCAGATCCTAATCTGACGCTAGATCTACTCTTTTTGTGTCCTAAGAATGCCAGGGGCTGGGATATTTTCGGGCTTTTATTTAACAGTCTGCAGTCTCTCGCTAGAATAACGTGGGACCGTAGCTAAGTAATACGTGAAAGGAAATCATTAGGGGTCTTTAAGGTTGGCTGCCATTCTGAGGAAATCTAAGCATCCTAATTATGTATCATAGCAGTTCCCCACTGTACACTAATTTTTCAGTTCCTTAATTGAATTATGAAAGCTGAGCTGTTTGCTAGATGCAAAGCAGCATGTTCAGTGGAGATTGCCAAGGCGTTCTTCACAGGCACATTCCAGTGCATGCCACAGAAGGAACAGAGCTGGGACCTGGGACATCTGAGACTGATTTGGGGTTGGACTTAGAAGTCTCACACCAAAGCAATGCAAGGCCCAGTTGTGCAGTCCTTCTGTATCCAGGTGCCAGTGGCATTTCTGAGGATAAATAACTAATCGTGCATTATCCAGTGAAATACCATGGCAGCAACCCAGATGCTGTTAAAAGCAAATACTCTTCTGCAAAGCAATTAAATAACCTTTTGGGATACTTCATCACAAATGGCTTTGGAAGCCAGAGCTTAGTAGCTTTCTAGAAAATGACATTAAAGCAGAAGATGTAGTAACGAGCCCTCAGAGACATTACTGCACGGGGAGGTCTGTCTGATTTCTTCAGCACAGTTCCCATACATTTTAGTAAATAAGAAGTGTAAACTAATGAATTTCTATTTTTTTTTTTAATTTTTCTACTGTGCAGACTTTATTATTCTTCATCATCTAAAAGATTTTCAAACTGTGAAATACATTTAATTTATCAAGAGTGTCAGCAAGTACGGAGGCCAGCAATCTGCTCTCAGGTTTCCATCCCCCTCTGTCAGCATCTGAAGAAAATGACTATTTTTTCAGCCAAGGCTAAGCATTTTTGTTCTGAGCAAGAACTAAGCTGTACAACAGACTGGGGAAACAAAAGCTTCCAATACCTTACTGAAATGTTTGAGATCCTGATGAATTAGCTGTTTGTTTATTCAGTAAGCTCATGCTGTGGCCATGGAATTTAGTACCATGGTTGAAACAAGCTCCCTGTTAGAAAGACTCTGAGTTGCTTTTTCATTGCCTGTGATTATGGGAACAGGACTTTATTGCTCACAGATTACACTAACAAAACTGAATTGCTCTTTGCTGTTCTCTTGCTTGGTATAAAATTTGCTTTGCAGTAAGAAATAATACCACCAGAGCTCTTTGGGGTTGTTGTCAGGCGCTGGGATTTATGCTGCAGAGAAGGATGCAGGCACCACTGGCAGCTCCAGGCCTTTTACTGCTATTACCAAAAGGAAACCAAGTGATTACATTTAAGAAGTGTAGCCAGGCAACATCTCTCCACTGTAACTTCAGGTGGAATGCAGTCATTCTCACTTTCACTTCCATATAAACTTCAGCACATTATTTTACAAACTGTAAATACCGGAAGAGCTCACATCTTGTGAACAACAGTCTCTCGCAGGTGGAGAGTATGGATTTGGCATTCTATGCCCAGGAGCCTCCCAGGACATGTGCTGCTGTGAATTTTGTTTAACTACGATGGTATCAGGTGCCTGATCTCTATACAAAGGAGATGTATGAACGTATATTAATATATCATTTAAGAGCTTAGGGAAGTAGCAGAGCTGCCCAATATTTCTCATTCAATCATTATTTCTACTGAAATTTCCCAGCTGTAGCTGTCTGATAAGACAGGGAGATTTATTGTGCTTAAAAGTCAACATTCCTTTCTGCAAACCGTGCCCTGGGCATTCAGGTTAAAGTACCCTTCAAGAAAATCAAACCAGTTTGATAGATTATCACTTTGTGTTGGCAAACACCTTCCTTGTTGCTCATTTACAATCAATACGAAGAATCTAGGGGGTTGTGTTGCATGTACCAGTCATGGTTTTCATTACTTCAGTTGCAGGAAGAGTTTATTTTGCTTAATATATGACAACGTTTGCAGCAGCCCTTTTCATTTGTTTCAAAGTGTTCTGTTCTCTGCAAACCCATATCAATAAAAATGTTGGGGGGGTTTTGCTGCTTGAACCACATCTTTCTTTTCAGAGGCCGGGCCATTTCTCCCTCTTCTATATTGTCTTCTAAATCTGAGCTTTTCTGCTTTCGTCTTAATAGACTCTCAAGGCATCATTGAAGACGTGGTCTTACTGGGAGCTCCAGTGGAAGGAGAAGCCAAGTACTGGAAAGCTATCACAAAAGTGGTGTCAGGCAGGATCATAAATGGTTACTGCAGGTCTGTACGTGCTCAGTCCCCTGCTTCGTTATCCTCATGTCACTTTGGAATGATTTTGCACATTTATCCCTTTCAAACATTGTGTAAGGGAATATTTGTTCAGCTGGTGGGTACATCGGTGCAGTGGTGCCAGAGCCTCTTCCCTCCGGAGACCTCTCCCTTGGAATAATTGGAGATGACAGTTGTCAGGAGGCAGTTGAAGGGTGTTCTGTCTCCTGCTCTCGGCTGTTTGTAATGCATAGTTATGCTGGAAGCCTGAGGTGCTGAGTCCTGTTCATACAGTGGAATGTTATATCACCCTGGGAGCTTAAAGCTGGGTCAGTGTGTTTATGAGCCGAATTTGACACATTCTAAGGCCTCTTTAAATGTCAGCTTTATGCAAAGGACTATAAATATGGCCGTTAAGTTCACTGACAGTTAAAGAACTTGGATTAAAATCTATCAAAGCTTCAAGATACAATTCACTAGGGGCTGCTTGTAGGGGACAAGATGTTAAAACTGCAATGAATGAGAAGGAGCTTAGTCAAATTGAAGATTTTTTTATATCTGGGCTCAGTTCCTGATCAAGATAGTCCACATGAACAAAATATTTTACTTACAAAGGAGGTATAGCTAGAATAGCTGTACCAAATTTACTAAGGATGTGAAAAAATAGAGAAGTTACCTTGAAATCAAATAGCAACCTTTCAAAACTGCAGAGGCAACTGCGATGCAGAGTTGAGAGAGCTGCTGAGTGAGAAGAGGGAGACTGAGAGGGACAGAACAGCTGCAGCAATCTTATAAAAGCTATTATAAAGTCAAGTGACAGTATCAAATCTAATGACTGTGTATTGGAAGATAATTGTGACAAGAACACTGCTCACCAGCACAATTAGAAGAGAGGAAATTAAAACAAAGGAATGAAGCAAGGATGACTTAGAGTATGGGAAAATAAATTGAGAAATAACCAGGCAGGAAGATTAGCAAAGGGCATGTAACTGCAAGACAAGACAGTTTATAAAGCCACGAGCTGTCGGGTCAGGGACAGCTGAAAGTGCTGCTGGTACTTTCCATACAGAGATACATACCTATGAGATGAGGAGGAATTCTATTACTATGCATCACACATATATATTAATTTACAAAGAATTAAATAAAAGAATTAAAAGCACTCAGGGTTAAAACAACAAATCATTAATCCCATCTGTCAGTTAGGACAAGAATTGGTGCCTTTGTCCTTTTTGGGTCACAGGAGGTTTTATGGATGCTGGATGTGCACACCAGTTATACTATTCCTTCATGTGACATAAAGAAAAAGCAATTGCTGCCTCTTTGGGAGTGCTTGTGTGTTCCTCCCAGGAGCCATAAATGACAGCAATTGTTGTGTATAACCGAATCTGCCCTGGCAAATACTGTTCCTCCCTGTGTTATACAAAAATCAATTTCACTGCAAAAAATCTCAGTGTATTCATTTCCTAGCATATAAAAAAAACCCCCAACCCTGATCTTGTTACAGTTTCAAAGCCTGCATGTGCTGTTGGAATAAAATGGTATGCGTGTTTGTCCCTCTGTGTTTCTGCTTTGGCAAGCCCATGTCTTGAATGTTAAATGAAAAATGATGTAGAAATTGTAGCTTGGTGCTCACAAGTATGAAGAAGGAGTTGAGGAGACAGGCAGGAAATATTCCACTATGATGGTTCTCTCTAATTCTGAATTTGAGGGTTACTCGGTTAGTACAAGGGGCAGTAGAGAGGGCAACTCAGGGATATGGAGAATTTCTGTGAGGATATCAGATATGAGAGAAGGATTATACAAATATTTTGTGTTAACACCCCACCTGAGTCTGTTTTCTCTGGTCTCTCACTTATACAAACTGTGGCCCCGTTCTGTCATTTCAGGAGTAGCTCCATTTAGGTCAGATGAATTATATTGAATAAAACTCCTGCAAGATCAGATTTGGGCCCAATTTGTTGAGCTGCAGTCCGCTGTAGCTTGTTTCCTTCAGCTTTGAAGTCTGAAAGGACGGGGAGAGTGAAAGCCAGCTGTCAGAGCTGTCCCGTCTGATTTCACAGTAGGGTTACAAATTCCTGCTGGGAAAGCTTTCACAAATTAGTTAGACTGGCTCAGCTTCTGAAGCAACCCACACCCGAGGAGCATGGAGGCTTCACAAAGATTTTGCAGAGCTCTGCATAGATGTAAAACTTGCAGTATAGACCATTTTGGAGTGGATAGGAGTAGCCAGAAATGGGGACCTGTACAGGTGCATAATCACCTGCTGCCATCGCAGAGGACAAATACCACTTGCATCCAACTTTAATCTACTCTGTAGAGTATAGTCACCTTTAAGTGCTTGGGTTTTATGCTGTTGCTAAGCCCAGGAGATGTTATGTAATTCCAAAGGACACATTGCCTTCTCTCATCGTACCATAGTCTACCCTGAAACTGTCACAGTGACTTATGGCAATACCTACCGGTGGGAACAAGCTCTTCCTAGTTTTGTCATTGAGACCATGTCTTTATACAGTACCTAGAAATCAGGAGCACTCCGGGGAGCTTCACAGCTGGTATTTGTGAGCAACACTGGTATTGTAGGTCTTGTCACGTTTACAGCTGTCTACAGGCTGGAGAACTTCTACCTATTAGTACATTAAAAAGATTAAATATGTGAATGTACTACAATCTCTAAGCAAATACACAAATAAATAGAAGGGTCAGATTCTTAAACGCACTGCATAAAATGAGACTACAGCTATGAAACAGGATTAAATTAAGATTTACACTGCTGTGTCCCAGGAACCTGCCCAACTGCTCCAGTTCCTACCTCAGACAAAGCTGCAGCAGGTCTTGGTCCAAACATCCCTGTGCTTCCCGGCCCTTCTGCTCTTCTCATGGTCTGAGCAGTCACGTACTTCATTCGTTTGGCAACAGGATTTATTCACACTCGTTTTCTGCTCTGCTTCTAGAGGCGACTGGCTGCTGAGCTTTGTGTACAGAACCTCCTCTGTCCAGATCAACGTCGCAGGCCTCCAGCCAGTTGACCTGGATGACAGGAGGATGGTAAACATGGACCTTTCCTCTGTAGTAAGTAGACTTCTTATTTTCTAGGTTTTTCCATCTATCTTTTTCTTGCAGCGCTGTAACTTCGCACTCACTGATTAGGGGAAGACGGGGCACTGAAGAAAACACCTCTATGTATCATAAAATCATAGAATGGTTTGGACTGGAAGGGACCTTAAAGCCCATCCAGTCCCGCCCCACCCAGCCTGGCCTCAAACACCTCCAGAGATGGGGCATTGTCCTTCCCGTTTGTTGTGATAACTCTCGTCTAGACCTCAGTATAGATTTTGTTGGCCTACCTGGTGCTCTGTACTGAGCAAAATAATGAGAACTTGCCTCTGTTGTTGGATATGTTTGGGGTTTTTTCATTCTGAAATATCTCATACTAGAGACAGAAAATGCCATTATTCTCCAAGAAGACCTTGTTGTCTTGCAAGCCCTGGATCAGCAATGAGAAAAATGGAGCACAAAATCTTGACTGTGGACCTGGTGCAACCCACAATCTTATCTTGTTGGAGCTTTCAACACTGCTGAGGTTCATGGAGAGGCGAGGTGACAGACCGTGCACCTTGGTCACCGGGGCTGCATTGACGCCATGGAGCAGGAACCAGTCTGTAATTACAGCAGCTCTGTGATATCGGAACCTGGTTTATTAGGTCCAGACCTGGGCTTCTGCAGTTTTCACAGAATCACAGAATTGTCAGCATTGGAAGGGACCTCTCAAGATCACCCAGTCCAACTCCCCTGCTAA
>VXBW01003514.1:186208-224320 GCA_013400375.1 Thinocorus orbignyianus
AGCTCCTTCTCTGCAGAAGTGCTTTCCAACTTATATTGGTGCCTGGCATTCTTCCTCCCCAGGTGCAGGACCCTACACTTGCTCTTGTGGAACCTCATGAGGTTCTTTTCTGCCCAGTTCTCCAGCCTCTTCAGGTCTTGCTGGATGGTGGCACAGCCCTCTGGAGTGTCAGCCAGCCCTCCCAGTTTGGTACCATCAGCGACCTTGCTGAGGATACGCTCTGTCCCCTCGTCCAGGTCATTGATGACTACATTGAACAAGCTTTTGAGTGTGGATTCTCCAGGAAGGAGGAAGGGATCCACCCGGACTGGTAGATATCTGGTAGACATTCAGTTTCCTCAAAGCTATCTGGTGGCATTAACGATAAGCCACTTTATTACATGTCTAGCAATATTCAACTCAATTTCCTTAAACTAATGATCTCATCACCATGTCTTTACTCATGAGTGAGCTCTTCCACAGAAAATGACTCAGAACTTAGCCTATGTAGTCACAGTCACTGTGATCTTGCACACGCCATCTTGATTTTCTCTACTTAATGTTTCAACTCATTTTTCGCTCTCTGCAAACTGGACTGGAAGATGCTGAGCACAGAGCTCAGGATACTTCCATGCTTCCATGGTGACTTTTGGGTCTGTGACTCTTCCTGAGTGTCCCCACAAGCTGAGTAGGGATTTTCAACATTGCTCTGGAACACTTTAAAGTGCTTTCAGAATTTTTTTTTTAATTTATTTTAGGTTTTTTGGAGCACCAGCCCACTGAGCCTATAAATACGCAACTGTTACCAGCTCATTTCATTCATTATAACTGAGCTCTGTGCAGCCCTTGCCAGAAAACACAGGGTTTAATGCTCTGCAGATAAAATAGAGACTTTGTGGAACAAAATATAGGCTTCCCAGAAGGAAGTGCCATAGCAGAGGCTTTTAAACATGGTTCAGCTCTGTAGTTGTTCTTCTGTCCTCCCATCTTACAAGCTGCCTTGGCTAGCATTTCCACATGCTGCCACATCCATTTTTTCACTCTCCCCAGCATTACCATTAGCTGTGTGTGAGCAGTGACATCTGTTGTGGGCATGAAAAGGAAAATGGCCAAAGATGTCAAGCAGTGGTGGCACTGGGGTGACTGTTCCTGTCAGTTCAGTCCGTGTTACTCTGCTCTCTTTGATTTCTCTTCAGAGACCCCCTTTCTGTTGTCCTTCTGGTTCCTGAACTGTGAAACCCCCTGGAGTCCTGCAGGCTTTCTCCTGCCTGGCTCAGAGCAGCCTCTCCATTTCTGCCCCAAGGAGCAGTATTTACATTTCAGTTAAATGAATAATGGTTGCAGAGCCACTGTCTGCTAATCTGCTCTTGTGGGGCATCTGTGTCCCTGCTGCCTGATGCCAACAGACAATCCCAGCACTGTTCTCAGAAGAACAGAAAGATCTGACACTTTCACTTGCTTAATCTTACTGCAGTGCATGAGGTGGGGGGGAAAGACGCAACTCCTGCAGGGGAAAAAACCTATATTAAGTAGGTGTCATTCTCTTGATCCATTTTTCAGACCATGGAGCTTTATGAAAAGAAATGTAATGCATTCTGATGAACATTTTAACAATAGAAGGAGCAAGAATGGGGAAAGAAATATTGAGGGGCAATATTATGAAAAGTGAAAAGAAAGCAAAGATGGATTTTGCTTCAAATACAGTGCAGTAGCATAATAAAAATATAGAGAGAGGTATTTCCAATAATGGGGACAAGCCCCATCTCTGCAGATGCCCTTGCTGGAAGTCCCCATGAGTCTCCTGCCAGGAATAAGAAAGGACAGGCTGTGATAGAATAATAAAGCATAGATGGTGCAAAGGTGCTTAGCGTGCAGATGTTATGCAGGCAGCCTTGGTATTTTAGGCATCTAGTCTGTCCATGATGAAAACTGGACTGGATCCAAAGAGCTTGGTTCTCTTTGCTGTGGTAGCATCAGAATCCTCAAATGAGTGCAGGACTAAGAGACCTCACTATAAACAAGAGTTCACTTCAAAGGCATTTATTGTACGTCTCTCTTGATTAGTATGTTTTTATCTGGCTGTCGGTAAAAAAACTGAGAGAAAAGAGTCCTCCCACTCAGCAAATGCAGTTATAAAAGCTTCCCTAATGGTTACAATGGGACTGATTTATTCAGTAGATTTATTTGACAGCACCTGTTACAGAGACCGAGGAAGTAATTGAGCTGTAGTGTATTAGATTGATTGCTGTTTGTTCAAAAGGGATATTGTAGATTACATTTTGCATTAACATTTGAATGTTGCAGAAATGCTCAGACACAGAATGTAGGCAGAGCATTTTCATGGAGGCTCATAAGTCACAAAGGGTGGGTAAGTTTCTCTGGGCAGTTTTACTGCAGCAGAAACCAGGAATGAACTTGCAAGCCTCGGGACAGCAGGAATGCCCGGCTGGAACTCTAGTAGAGAGCACAGAGGGACCATGTCAATTATTGCGGGACTCATAGAATCACAGAATGGTTTGGGTTGGGAGGGACCTTAAAGCCCATCCAGTGCCAGCCCCTGCCCTGGGCAGGGACACCTCCCACCACACTAGGTTGCTCCAAGCCCCATCCAGCCTGGCCTTGAAGCCCTCCAGGGATGGGGCAGCCACAGCTTCTCTGGGCAACCTGGGCCAGGTCTTCACACCAAAGTTCTTCCCCAGATCTCAGCTCAATCTCCCCTCTTTCAGGGTCAAACCCTTCCCCCTCATCCTATGGCTCCCCTCCCTGATCCAGAGTCCCTCCCCATCTCTCTTGGAGGCCCTTTAAGAGGGACTTGAAGGTCTCCCTGGAGCCTTCTCCTCGCCAGGCTGAACCCTCCAACTCTCTCAGCCCGTCCCCACAGCAGAGGGGCTCCAAGCCCTCCCAGCATGTCCATGGCCTCCTCTGGCCCCACTCCAACAGGTCTGCGTCCTTTCTGTGCTGCTCTCTCATTAGTCCAACATGAAAATTGTCTTCAAGATCTTTATACTATGATTAAGATTTGCATCAACTTTAGAACTCCTTCTATTCTCATCCTTTGAACAGCAGCTAAATTCTACTTTTCTTCACCAGTGGGTTGTCTGGTTGGCAGCTGCCTACCTGCTGTGCTCACAAACTCCTTTAAAGGCACCATGTGGCAACACCAACAGAGTAAATTACTCTTTATTCAAACACCCGGAGTGCCAGAGCCAGGCTCTGTACAGCCCACAGACTAAAGATACAAGGTACTTTTTAATCTCTAGAGCAGTCCTTGCAATGGCATGTAGAGACAAAACGTGCTGATGCATTTCACAACCATCTCTGTATCATCTGGAAGGCGAAACAGCAGAGCTGCTTTTGAGAATAATCCTTATCACACATCAGTACACCTTTGCTTTTTCCCTCTGAGATACCTCAAAAGCTTTTTACCTCTTCTTTTCTTTGCTGCCCTTAACCAAGCAGTGGAGAAGCTCTTTATGACAATAATTAAAACCCAAGAATAACTCTCTCTTTCCAAAAGCTCTCTCAGAAGAGAGGGGCCTAGTGTTCCCATGATGGGGGATGCAAACAGATTCAAGGCAGTCTGGCATTCAGCCAGACGGGTTCCCAGTGTACATAAATATCAGAAGCAGATGAAAAGCCTGAATTTTGTGAAATCCAACTGATTTGACACTTCTGTGAGTCAGACATTTTTCCTAAAATGCATTAAATTGTGGGCTTTTTTTTTCCCCTCTGTATTCCCAAAACTTGCAGCAAACAGTTGTGGTTATGAAATACAGATTAGTGAAGAACCCTGGGAAGTTCAAAAGGCAAAAAGTTGCTTGCATCTCGTGACACCTTTGTTTCACTTGTGTCAAACGAGCAGTGCCACCTCCCATAGTGGCAGGCGTTAATAGTATGAGGGGCCTCAACCAGGAGCAGGACTTGGCTTCAGGCTGCAGCATAAAGGAGTCTGGAGAGCCTTCTCTCACTTCTGCAGGACATGCAAGTCTCTGGGGGAACACATCTAATTCTGCTCAGCTGGAAGGTCACAGGGATAATTTGCAGCTTAGTTTTCTGTGATCCTTCTTGCTGTTGACTTGGGAGCTCTGAGAATTACACATTAAATACACATTAAATGCATTTTTCCCTTTGGGATCCAAGCAGAGGGTGCTGGCAATCAATATCTCAGAATAGAGGAAGAAACTGAAAAAGCTTATCCCAAAAAGTGCAAATGGAGCCATTAATAACACAGTTCGGTTTTGCTTTGTGGCATGTCAGAACCCAGTGGGTTTTGTCCCTCCTTGCTTCAGCACAGATGTATCGCTTGGTGCTGCTGTACCCTTTGGAAGGCTGGGAATATTTAAGCTGCTTCTAAAAGGCAAAGAGAAGCACTTTATAACACTCCTTAAGCCTTTACTTCTGAAGTCTGGTGCCAAAATTCACACACGCGCCACCACTCGGAGGGAGCGTGGGGCAGTATCAGTGTAGGTCCTGCAGATCTACACAAGTCATATCCATATTTCCTCCTGGTGCCTGGGCCACCCGTGTTGCTGCACGGTGGGTTCCTCAGCACCTGAGTGCTCGCAGCGCTGAGACACCCCGCAGGCCCTGGGCGAAGGTGTGTCTCTGCGACTGCGCCCCTCTCCTTCAGAAAAGCTGAGTTTACCAAATGCAGCATTAGACAGATTCTGGATTGTTTATGTTTCCATCTAACAATTCAACACCTGAAATTTGCTGTTCCATTGAGTAACCAGCAAAGTTTTGATACCGTTACGTCTTTCTCCCATGGACTGTAACAAATTTGCATCACTTACAGCCTTTTCTAGGTTTTCTCTTATGCTTTACCCATTAGAAAATTTGAAAATTGGGCTGCTGTTGCAAAGCCGGGTGTTTCAGACACCGTTCTTGACAAGTTTGTGGCTGTTGCCTTTGCAAGCAGCTGTCCCAGTCACACAGACCCCACTTGACCAAAAGGGCCAGCAAAAAGCAGTGGGAGTTTTCCTGAAGTGATATTAATTACCTCTAACCGTGCAAGAGGAGCTACAGAAGGCACAGGAAGGTGAATTAAGGACACAGAATTTGGCTTTTGATTTCCTCTCTCATGCTGGAATACAAATGGTAATCCTTTGTAATTTTTGTGCTTGGTTTTGAGGTTCATTTCTAACCTCTTCAGCAAATGTGGAAAGAAAATTCAGTTGCACCATCCAATTAAAAGCGTTGATCAAGGGGAAGAGTGACTTGGCTGACACTTTGTGTACGTGAGGTTTTCTCTTGTATCATAGTTTCTGCAAATGTGTTTGAGATCTTGCAATTACACTAGCACATTTTAATATTAACTGAATGTGGCTGAAATGCCATGAAATACCCCTTCTCGCTGCCCTGGTGACAGTGGGGTAGGGTCAGGTCTTAAACATCCTTCAGATCCAAGTGGGATGGATTTGTAGGAGATCACATTCCTAAGGAGAGCTGGTTGAGATTTCCCAAATGTCCAAGACTACTTGTCCAGATAAGTTATTACCATCGACTCACAGAGATTAAAGGATGAGTAAGCTGGGAAAGGGTCCCAAAAAAGACCCAAAAATGGCAAAAGTTCCCTTAATTGACCAAAAGTGATCTTGTTTCATGGAGTTGAGCTGAGAAGCTGGTTTGAAAATGGCAAAGATGGGAACGTTTCAGCTGCCAAATCTTGTGTGTTCCGGGAGCAAGATGGGGAGAGGAAGGGTGAACAGTCCCTTTTGGTGCTGCAGCGTCATCCTCTGCTGAAGCAGGTCCTATGATATCATGCTGATTATGGAGACCAAAGCTCCTCTCAAAGTTTTCATCTGAACTCTTGAAAAATTCTCTGTAATCCTGGCTTGATCGATGTAGCAGATATTTTGGGTCACCAGTGGACTCTTGTAGTTTATAATGTCAGATATCTGGGTCCCACAAGCTATTTTTAGGGACAGTCCAGTTTGATGTATCAATCCAGGCTTTATTTTGGGGATCTCTTTTCCTCTGAGGCTGAAGAAATTTCATTCCAGTTATTTCCCAGTGATAATTACATGCACAGTTTATGCTGGGCCTTTTAAAACATTCTTTATTCCATCTAATTTAAATAATTTCCACTTGGATTAGCACTGAAAAATAAGTATTTGATTATAGCCACCTTAAAAGTGAGTGGCATGTTTTGCAACTTTGATAGAGCTGGAAAGACTCTTGAGTGTTCAGATACCAACTCCACAGCTAAAGAAAAGAACCGATTCCACTTCTGGCAGTCATCAGTGAGAGCATCAGCAAATAATAACAGTCAACAGCAGCTCTGCAAACAACTGGGAAAAAACCCACACAGGCTTCTTTGTGAAGGCGCCTTTCCCTTCTAACTCTTCCAAGGGCTCTCATTAATTCAGAATTTATGAAAATCCCTCTCCCTAACTCTGTCCTGCGCTGAATCGCTGATGTGCGGCTGCTCCATCTCCCCCCGCTTAGGGCTCCAACCTCCCAAATCTGATTTCCTGCATTTACTTTCTCTGTTTTCTTGTTATATTCTGTATTTTACTCCTCACCATCACCCAGTCCTCTTGGAATCAGTGGAGGGAAACGGAGAGTAAAGCTGGCAGACTTTATCAGCAGTGGAGGACTCCAGCAAAAAACATTGTTTACTCTGAATCATCAATATCGACATGTCCCTACCAAATGCAGCAAAGTTTGATGGAAAAAGTTATGGTGTTAAGTTCTATAAAGTTATTGGTGTGGAAATTGCCCAAGTGGTGCCAGAGGGCCACATCCCTCAATTGCAGCCCCGGAGAGGGGTATGACTTGATTGATAAGTGGTGGCTGAAAGATGATTGCATGTAAAAATTACAGTCTCGCTCAAGAAACGTCACAGTAACTAAAGGAGAACTTCTGCTGGTCAAGTTAGCTTTTAAATGAGAAGAAAAATAAGAATTGAGAGACTTCCTCTATTCATAAGAATTGTAATTGTGCAAACGGCTGAGTTAGAGACAAAGCCTATTAGCTTCAGCTGAATTGTGCTCCAATCTTTATTCCATCAGTTTTTCAGAGCAGGAATAGAAACATTAAAGAGAAATAATGCAAATGACATTGACAGTATTTTCAAAATAATTTCCGCTCCATGAAGTTTTCCTCAAATATGATTTTTATTAGCTTATCCTCTGCTGGCAGCCAGGGCCCTTAACGCCCAGGATACATCTATAGCACAAAGAAGGAATTGCTGCAGGTGCCAAATTCACACTTTTTAAGAAATCCAGTTAAATTCCAGGTGGTAAAATGGCGGATGTGTTCACTTTTGGAAAACACTGTTTCCCAAGAACCTAAGCAGAAGACTTTTATATCTCTTTTATTTGAATTCAGCCACAGCTTCTTTTGAGGGTTGTTTTCATGTTCTCCTGGTTCTCGCTGCAGCAACCTGCTCTGCCGCTGGCCTTTGCCAGAGCTCACCCCATTCTGTGGCCTGGGCTGCATCAGATCTTTGCTGTAAATGTTCAGAAAACTCTGGGAAACAGAGAAAATGTGTTTTATGCCAAGCTGAATGCCCTCTCTCACACAAGATGTGCCCAGAACTCTGAATTAAGGCATATGCTGACACGGGGAAATATCTCTGACCAGAAGAGCCTGGCAGAGATGACGGTGTTTTGAGTGATGACCTGGCACAGCATGGGAGCCTGATAATCCATCCATCTTTGCCGCCATCTAGAAGAGGAGGGCCCGGCTTTGGGGACAGTTATCCAGAACTGAGGATTTCTGGAGAGCAATAGCAGCATTTGAGTTTTTTCCCTTCTTTACCAGCACTCCCCCAGAGCACAGGGTTTCAGTTGGGTTCTTTTCCTGAACGACAAATTCCCTGCAGCTTCTGGAACCAGAGAGTAAATGCAAGAGCTGAACTGGGAACAACAGAAGTGGCTGAGTTGGCTCCGTTGGGATGTGCCACCCGGAGACAGTTTGCATTTCATTCTTTGTGTACACATGGATGCTGACACACCACAAGGGCTGCTGAAAAGCCAGGTGTGATCATTATCTGAGCTTCAGACACTGAAGCTCCCTCCATTTACTCTTTTCAGCCCACACAAAATGCCATTTTCTATTCAAACTATTTGTCAAAATGGAATCCTGAAACTGTGATGCCCCCCAAGGCGGTCATTACAGCTCCTGCTGAAATAACAAAGCTCTGGAGAGACATCTTAACTTCAAGGTATCTTTTTCTTGCATGATAAAGTTGCTCTTTGGATGTGATAAGCTCAAACAAATCAAAGAGGTGACACTCTCAGCTGTATTAATGCCCTGTGCTCCTGTGGCTTGCAGAGTACCCACAAATCCTCTGCTCGTGCCATGTGCCTCGCTTGCTCCTCTCTAATTCTCCTTCAATCCATAGGTGCTTGGTCGAGGAGAGCAGGAGGGAGGCAGAGACCCACTGCTCCATCCTTTCTCGTTCCCTGTGGGTAGCAGAGTGGCCAAGGGAGCTTCAGCTGAGCTCCTGCACATCCCACAGCTCCACAAAGCTAAAACAGCCCTGAGAGCTCTGCCAGGCTCTGGAGCCAGTGTGCGCCCTGCCCTGCCTGCTTGGGATCCGCAGGGGAGCTCTTTCTGAAGGAAACTGGTCAGGATCTTAAAGCAGTTGCCTTTAGAGTGAGCAGAGACTTCTCTGCCATATCAAACCATGTCATTGGGAGACCCAGTGCTGTGACAGTTGGAGTCTTGGCTGTGCTCATGTGAGCTAGGATCATAGAATCGTGGAATGGTTAGAAGTTGGAAGGGACCTTAAAGATCACCAAGTTCCAACCCCCCGCCATGAGCAGGGACACCTCTCACTAGAGCAGGATCATCTGTAGGATCTCCTTTCTCCCAGGTCCTTTCTCTGTCAGGCTCCCCAGGCAGCCCCTCTGGCGGTGTTGGAAGAACCCAGCACCCTGGGTTTTTCTAGCTCAAAACCTGAGAGAAGTTGGGATTCTTCCTCTGTCCTAAAGATCTGATCCACATGTATGGATCACGTGTTTGTCCTTTATCTGTTCCTTCACAATGTGGAGGAAAACCAGCTCCAAAGGCAGTTGAGTGGCACTGTGGAGATTGCACCAGCTCAACCACTGACAGAGAGCTGCATGGGAGCCGCAAATCGACCCCGTTGCCATCTCTTCTCAGACATGCTGGTCTCTGTCCCCTGTCCCTCTCCACCTAGACCTGCTGTCAGGGATGTGGTGAGCAGCATCCGTGAGGCAAGCTCGCAGCTTGCCTCAGCACGGCCACCACCAGCGCCTTGATGGCAGCCCCAGGGGCAGCATTACCTGTTTCCAAAGCTCCCATAAATTTGTGGGTTTATGTGTTTTTATGACACTGTAACTAGAGGCACTGATTGTACTGAAACAAAAAGACTTTTGTTTGGATTTACGAGACACAGCTGATGTGTCTCAATGACATTTTTGACATTTTGGGTGGATTTGAACTTGAAAATCTTTCCAGTCTTTCTGAACTGATGGCTCCTCTCAGCTGACTGATGGATCCACCTGAGCCGTGCTGTCATCTTTTGCAGATTTGAGTTTCGTTTGGACAGCTTTCTGTGCAGTGCTGTAANTGGTCAGGATCTTAAAGCAGTTGCCTTTAGAGTGAGCAGAGACTTCTCTGCCATATCAAACCATGTCATTGGGAGACCCAGTGCTGTGACAGTTGGAGTCTTGGCTGTGCTCATGTGAGCTAGGATCATAGAATCGTGGAATGGTTAGAAGTTGGAAGGGACCTTAAAGATCACCAAGTTCCAACCCCCCGCCATGAGCAGGGACACCTCTCACTAGAGCAGGATCATCTGTAGGATCTCCTTTCTCCCAGGTCCTTTCTTTGTCAGGCTCCCCAGGCAGCCCCTCTGGCGGTGTTGGAAGAACCCAGCACCCTGGGTTTTTCTAGCTCAAAACCTGAGAGAAGTTGGGATTCTTCCTCTGTCCTAAAGATCTGATCCACATGGATGGATCACGTGTTTGTCCTTTATCTGTTCCTTCACAATGTGGAGGAAAACCAGCTCCAAAGGCAGTTGAGTGGCACTGTGGAGATTGCACCAGCTCAACCACTGACAGAGAGCTGCATGGGAGCCGCAAATCGACCCCGTTGCCATCTCTTCTCAGACATGCTGGTCTCTGTCCCCTGTCCCTCTCCACCTAGACCTGCTGTCAGGGATGTGGTGAGCAGCATCCGTGAGGCAAGCTCGCAGCTTGCCTCAGCACGGCCACCACCAGCGCCTTGATGGCAGCCCCAGGGGCAGCATTACCTGTTTCCAAAGCTCCCATAAATTTGTGGGTTTATGTGTTTTTATGACACTGTAACTAGAGGCACTGATTGTACTGAAACAAAAAGACTTTTGTTTGGATTTACGAGACACAGCTGATGTGTCTCAATGACATTTTTGACATTTTGGGTGGATTTGAACTTGAAAATCTTTCCAGTCTTTCTGAACTGATGGCTCCTCTCAGCTGACTGATGGATCCACCTGAGCCGTGCTGTCATCTTTTGCAGATTTGAGTTTCGTTTGGACAGCTTTCTGTGCAGTGCTGTAATCCTGGAGCAGAATCAGTGAC
Organism: Thinocorus orbignyianus; assembly: GCA_013400375.1. Lineage (NCBI taxonomy): Eukaryota > Metazoa > Chordata > Aves > Ciconiiformes > Thinocoridae > Thinocorus > Thinocorus orbignyianus. The sequence continues at coordinate 196,723 of VXBW01003514.1, forward strand.
ACAGGCAGCTGCCTTCTGTTGTCCAGTGAGTCAAAGCAAACACAAAATCAGATATAAAAGGGGAGAAGTCACCTAAGCACACCAATAAACCTGCCCCACTTGTGTTTATTTCCTTATAACAAGCACACTTCTCTCCTCTGTTTATTCTGAAATTCCTCCTGCACTTTGTTCTGACAAATATTCAAACCATTGCTTGTTTCCCTTTAAAGTTTTTATTGTCCTTTACAATGTTTTAGACATTCCCATCCCTTCTCCAGCACAGCCCACCCAGCGGAAGAATTCAGCTTTTCAGCTGGCAGATGAAAGCAGGCTTTTGAGAAATGGAATTGCTGAATTTTCCCACCGGGATGGCATCACACCTGTAAAGTGGGAAAGCAATTTGTCCCCTCTTTTTTTGCTGATGGCTTGGTAGTTAATGTCACAGGATAGCAGAGAAAGAGTCAAAGACTCATAGAATCATAGAGCTGTCAGGGTTGGAAGGGACCTTTAAGATTGTCTAGCCCAACCATCAACTTAATTCTGATAAAAACTGTCACTAACCCATGTCCCTCAGCACAATGTCAACCTGTCTTTTAAACACTTCCAGGGATGGTGCCTCAACCACTTCCCTGGGCAGCCCATTCCAAGGCTTAGTAACCCTTTCAGAGGAAAAATTGTTCCTGATCTCCAATCTGAACCTCCCCTGGCACAACTTGAGGCCATTTCCCCTTGTCCCATCGCCTGTTCCCTGGGAGAAGAGACCGACCCCCCCCCCGGCTACCCCCTCCTTTCAGGGAGTTGGAGAGAGCAAGGTCTCCCCTCAGTCTCCTCCAGGCTGAACACCTCCAGCTCCCTCAGGTGTTCCTCAAAGGACTTGTGCTCCAGATCCTTCACCAGCTTCGTTTCCCCTATCTTCTTGTGTTTCTCAGGGCTTGCATTGGCCTGGAATCCTCTGGAATTCTCTCCTGGGCTCTCCTGGAAAGAGAAGTGAGTTTCCTTTGGAGAGATATAGTGGTGTGAGCAGAGCTGCAGTGAGGGACAGACTTTAAGGAGGTCTCAGCTTCTCTTTTAGCTGCATGAGGAAAGACTCAGCTCTTCAGAATTACTCGTATGCAGCATCTCTCAGTGATCCACAGTGCTCAAGGAAGAGGAATTTCCATTTGTTTTAGTGGAAGCTGCTGGATACTGAGGAGTTATGAAAATCTCATCCTTAGGGCAGCAGAGGGAATCTGTTCTCTCTGACTAATGACCAGGGAATGGAACAGGCTGAGGAATCACCGTGCACTGCCCAGGGCAGGTGGATTGTAATCACTGCAGAGGTTTCAAAGTGCAGCAAACCAAGGGACTTCAGCAACCCCTCCCAGTCCATTTCCTTCTTGGTTCTCTCCCCCTTGCCCAACGCTGTGCTCATTTCTTTCTTTAGCACCAAGCCCCTGATGAGCCATAAAACGTTTATACTTTTCCAGAGAATAACGTACACATCTTAACAGCCAGTCCATTAGTCCTTCAATGGATGTTTTAATTAACTAATCTGTTCAAAACATCAAGAGCCTGTTGAGCCATCTGGACTGATTAAAGTCGCATATTGCATTACTAACATGCTGATTAAATCCTTCATTTTGCTCCAAGTCCTAAATGCATCCAAATGTTACCACTCAAAAGCTGCTCCACAGAAGCTATGAGGTTTGGATTTTGCCTGTGTGGGAAAGGAGGCTTGATTTAGCTTTGGTAGCGGTGTGCTGGTAGTCCTGTGTCCTGGTTTGAGCAACACACAACTGATTCACCTTCTAACGCCTGGGAAAAGTGCACTTTTAGAAAACTCTGGTGTCTAAATTTGTGAAAATCTTTACTTTACAGCCAGCTCTGGGATGCAAGTTTCAAGGTCTTAGTGTTTTCAAGCTCCAAGGTGCAGGGACAAGGAGGAGCGAGACCCAGGCACTTGAGCCAAACTGCCAACAGGGTTATTTCATACCATGAGCATCACATTCAATATAAATTACAAAACTTTGCTGTGTAGCTCTCCCCCTCCTTGATGGCTGGGATCCTGGGAACTCCTTGCCCTGGTGCTGGAGCCCTGAGCCCTTCCCTTCCGCCTGAAGCCACAGCACTCGTAGTGTCCCATGTTGGCTGTCCCTGCTGGGAGTGCACTGGGTTGGGTATAATCCTTGTGTGTTTTATATTGGTATTGGGATCAATACTGCTTCTTTAGTACTACTGGTGAAATCTGCAGGTCAGCTGGTGAGCTGGCACTAGAGCAGCCTCAGCTCAGCGTGGCAGCGCTACCCTCTCCTGGGAGAACCCACCATAAATCCCCCTTGTGCTCACAAGTGCTTCCTCCTCTTTTGTGCTGGGATTTCAACAGCATGGGAGATCTGAGGGCTGGTCTCTGGAAGGATCTGGACTGTCGTTACTTCAAACCCTGGGCTTGCACAGGACACCTCTAACAGCGAGGGCAGTTGCTGCCTTCCCAGCCAGGGAGCCTTTAGCAAGTAACAATAATAACCTGCACAGGATGTTTTCTCTCCTTCCTGTTCCCTGACTGGAAGGGTACATTCCAGCATCCAGAAGGGTTTATCTTATCATGGAAATCACCTTACAATAAAAAAAGGGGGGGAGGGAGGGATATTTTTTACTTTGATTTGGTTTATGAACCCATAATTCAGGCTTCTAGTTTTGTTTGGTGTGGGACAGATGGGTGCATGCTCCAGCCAAGAACCTTAACATGCTCAGTAGCTGCTGTGAAGTTTCATGACTACATCCTAATTTAAATAAGATAATCTTTGCTTTTACAAGGAAACTAAGGCACAAGGAGGAACTAAGACAACTCTTCTCCTACCTGGGTGTCTTTCACCAGGGCAGGTCACTTCCTCTCTTACCCTTGTGTCACCCAGGATCTGGGGGTTTTTAACTCAGCAAATCATTTAAACATCCATCTGTCAGAGGAAAAGCAATCTGGCAGCAGCGTATGCCATGGAAGGCACAGCAAGTTGGGGTTACTCAATGGGTGACTGCATTTTTCAGACCTCATTCTTTCAGCCTTTCAGAGCTAAAACCGAGTCTGATGGCAGCAGTGGCATTTGAGATGAAGGGCTTGACTGGGCTGGGCTCCCTGCAGCTCCTCCACTAACAGGATTCTGCTCTTGCGTGCAGGTGAACGGCCACCTGGACTACATGAAGCAAATGGACACCATCCTAAAAGCTGTGGGCATTAAAACCAAGGAGTGTCGGCTGGACGAGAGGGGCAGTGGGAGTCTCTTCTCCCCTCCAGCTGAGAAACCTCAGCGGGCAGCAGGCAGCAGGACTCGGGAAGAGGAAAACACCATGCGAGAGGAGGATGCGGCTGATGGTGAGGCTTCCCCTGCCAGCCACGCTCACGGCTCTGGTTCCCCAAGCTGGCTCTCAGGAGAAACCTCGCTCCCCTGTCCAGACTGTTCCAATAGCAGGGACAGCAAGACACAGGCAGCAGGAGAAGGAGCAAATTAGAGCTCCTGGTGTTGGGCAGAGATGCTCAGCTAGCACTAAAACTGCTTCCAAAGCACCGTCTGTTGCACTGGGATTCCCAGCGGAGCATCAGTGGAGCCAGCAGAGCTGTCACTGCAGTTTGCAGACCCTCCTGAGAGCCCAGAGCATGGCACCGGTGTGGCACAGGATCAAAGCTTTTGGAGCAGCTGCCCACAGCATCTCCCACGGACGAGCAAGGGCTGATTCCTTCCTGACTCAGCATCACTCCTCAGGAAGCAGCAGTGTTTCCCTCCTCGCACAAACTGGGTCTGTTCTTGAGGGAAGCAGCAGGATCTCTCTGCTGCATAACTCTTGGGAAAGCAGGTGGCTCTGTGGGTATTGTAAGCATATCATGGAGAGGGGCTCGCCATTAGGAAATTAAACCCATTTTTCCACCTGTGGTCAGTTTGGTGTTTGGCTTTGAGGTGAGCAGGCGTGTCTGGGTTCTGGCTGCCCGGCTGTGCCTGTCTTGGCATCTGCACTTCGGGCAGGTGAAAAGCTCAGGCTGCCTGGCTTCCTTCCCCTGTCTGCTGCCACTGGTTTGCTGCCAGGGATGGCCACTTCCCAATCAAGAGGCCCTTCTCCCTGTCTGCACGCTGAGGGTGACAAGCGTTCGAGGCTTCATTGTGATGAGAAACATGCTTTGAGTCCCCAGGTGAGAGACAACAGGAGAAACAGAGTGAGCTTTTTGTGATTTATTACTTTTTGAAACTTCCTCCCAGGCCTTGGGAGCCAGCATCCCACTGAGGCTTTCGCCTTGTCCCCCACACACATCTCCAGCCTTAAAAGTCCCCTCTAGACATATTTTTAATTGGCTTAGAATAAAACCAAGACTTGGCATAGGATAAACGTGAAGCTGTTTGATTTCTACCTCCTTCTGTAAAAGCGAATCGGCATCCACTCTCTTCTCTCCCAGCCTCAAACCAGAGGGAGGGACCCTGCTTTACGTCCCGGCAAAACAGCATGGGACTGATCCACATCTTGCATAAAACATCCTTTTCTGCCCTATTGTGCTGCTCAGCCCAAGAAAACACAGTCTATCAGGAGCACTGCAGGGGGATAAACCCCCTTCTGAGAACATCTCTCGGTTTCTCTAGTTTAAAACAAGTGCTGGTTGGTACAAATTCCTCCCCACATCCAGCTCTGTAGGGTCTCCTTCACTCGTGGAGGGGAAACAGAGTGATTACAGGTTCTGACTTTGGCTCACATGGAATCCTCCTCCTCATCCTGCCCCATCATAGAATCATGGAATTGCCCAGGTTGGAAGGGACATTTTAGATCATCCAGTCCAACCAGCAACCTCAGACTGCCAAAACCACCTTGAACCCATGTCCTTCAGCACCTCACCTGCCTGGCTTTTGAATACTTGCAGGGATGGTGACTCCACCACTTCTCTGGGCAGCCTCTTCCAATGCTTACTAACCCTTTCAGTGTAAATTTTTTTCCTAATATCTATTCTAAACATCTTCTAAACCTCCCTTGCCACCCCAGCAGCCAGTTTAATAACTACCTCTGCTCTCTTTCCCCAGCAAGCCTTACCTGCAGGGTGTTTCTCACACAGTGAAGATGCGGCAGCATGACCTGGTGATGCACAGCAGCTCTGGCTACTGTGCCCGGCCTCCCTTCTCCCCAATTCCTGCCACCACAAGGGCTCGGACCTGCTGAGCTTGCATCTGGAGCAAGAGACATCTCAGACACCGGCTGGTGCTTTGCCGGGTGCTGTTGATGCCACTGGCTGGAGGAAAGGTACCTGATTTCACCGTGGCATCAGAGGACTTGTCTGCAAGCAAACACCTTATTACAGAGAACTGGCTCCATGAGACAGTAATGTATTATTGCTTTAAAATATTTGGCTTGAAGAGGTATCTCTCTTTGTCCGTCTTCTTGGTTACCTAATGCACTTCCAGAGTTCATCTTGTATTTTTCTACTCCTTTTTAATCACTTGTAGTCAAAGTATGATCTTATTTGTGGAAAGATGTACATATTCATCTTCCTGCTCGATACCAAACCTGTGCTATCTGCCCACAGATGTGGCAAAACCACGTTAAAGGATTTGATGTGTGAACCTGTGCTCAGTTCTCCCTTTGTCACAGTCACTCATCATGGACTGCCGGGCTAGCCATTGCCTGCAAGGGGATTTGTAGCAAATAAATGACAAGTTCGTCATAAAACCACTTGTTGTTCAGTCCTGGAAAATATGCGGGCAACATGGAAAGGAAAACTAATGAGGCTTGCTTGGTGCATGGCTGCTTCTTCCAGCGTCCCATATCTGAGGATGCTTTGTTCTCTTGTATCTTCAAGAGCAGAATCAAACTCATCAGCATTTGAGCTGGGAAACGGCAGCAGAACTGGAAGAGTGCAAGTCTGGGAGGGGACACAGCAACCACCCACCAACCATACCTCGGCAGCCAAAAGGCACTTGAGGAAGAATTTCCTAAAAGCATTTCCTGTTTTATTTTTTTTCAAGTGCGTACTTACCATGTTAGTCACTGCTGTCTCTGCTTATGGCTATGAGCAGGGCTGGGGGGCCTGCCTCCTCATTTAAAAACCAATATTCAGTTAAATTCTTATTTGAAAGTAGGAAAAAAGTTTGGTTTTTTTTTTCTAATTGCATCCTGTAAAAATTGAGGGATTGTAAGAGCAAAGTATGGTGGTTATGTGCCAAACCCAGGAAGCTATGGGATGGAATCTGAAGGAAAGCTGGTTCTGTTACTGCTGTTAGGGTGGTACAGAGCCACAAACAGCTCCCACACCCACATCCTTGCTGAATATCCAAAAAGCAGCGTTCAACATTTTGCATCAAATTTATTCCCCCAAAGTGCAGGCTGTTCCTCATTAAACACCACGGGGTCATTCTGTTGCAACTCGCAGCTTTCGTAGGAAACCCAGATGGATCCATTCCAAATCGGGTGAGGAGATGAGACACCAAGAAGAGGCGATGTTCCCTGGACTGGAGCAGCCCCAAACCTCTGGTCCTTGAGTCACCAGACGTGGTCTCCACCAGTCCTCACGCTGCACTCACTGAGATGGAGGTGACAGGCTGAGCTGGGGAAGCGGAGCCTGAAAACAAAGTCTTGGGTTGAGTTTGGGGAGACAAAGGGTCTGGAGCCTGAGGTTCAGAATAACTGGAGGAGGCCATAGCTCTCAGAGAAGGGTGAGGGATTAGTGCTGGTGAGCAAAGGAGGGTTGGAAAGAGAAGAGAAACAAGGCAGATTAATTCAGCAGAAAAATGTGGCATTGCCCCATTGAAACCTATCCGCAGGAGTGCTCGGTGACATCTTCTCCAAGGAGATGGCACGTTGGGGTTTGAAGAGGGTATTGAGGAGCTCTGCATGGGCAGGGAGACTCCTTGTGGCAAATGGGCCCTTGGAAGAGTTTGTGTGGGGCTGGGGGCTCCTTCCCAGCACACCGAGGTCTGCAACCTCCCTGAGGGATCACCCTTGCTCAGGCCACGGGGGTTCCGAGCTTCAGCTCTGCTCCTGGGGGCTCCATGTCGAAAAGGTTGACCAAGTGGGTGCCAGGGGCCGGGAGAGCCCGGGGGCCATCTCTGGCCGGCAGCAGGTTGTGTTCATTCCCCAGCACCCCAGAGTCAACCGAGTCGGTGTCCGCCTGCAAGGTGAGGACGTTCTTGAGGGACGTGGCAGCGCGGGGCCCGCTGTTGGAGTTCCTCATGGAGAGGGAGATAGCACTGGGCCGCCGCTCCCCCGAGCGCCGGCAGCAGGGCAGGTATTTGCCCATGGCCCTCTTGAAGTCCCTCATGAAGAGGGGGTAGATGATGGGGTTCATGGTGCTGTTGCAGTAGCCAAGCCAGGTGAGCACATCAAAGAAGCCAGCGGGGACGCAGCCACAGACAGCCTGGGAGGGGAGACACAGCAAGGGTGAGCAGCGTCCCATCCAGGGGAGTCTCCAGGTCACACCAATGTTCTCCTTTCAAAGGAACCCTTCAAAACCCTTTGGGAGAGTTTTTCCTTCCCATTGCTCCCTGAGGAAATCCCATCTTTGGTCTTCTCAGCAGGACCTGCAGGTGTCTGGGATCCAACCCCGCTGGATTCGAAGTGAAAAGCTTTTCAAAACCATGACAAAGCCCTCATTGGTGCTTACCTGCATCACGTTGGTGACAAAGAATGGGAGCCAGGCCACAAAGAACATGCCCAAGAGGATGCCCAGCGTCAGGCTGGCCTTCAGCGCCTTCTTGCTGTGCTTGTTGGCAAATCTCCTGCTCTCGCCACTGGCAGCAGGCTGGCTCAGGGCAGAGGGGACCTGCAGCAGGACAAGGGGTGATGAGAAAGTGCTTCTCCCTGGTTTGGAGCTGCTGGGACTGGCACCAACCTTCCGCTTCCAAGAGTAGTGTTTGGTGCTGCAAATCCTGCAAAAAGCCCCGCTGCAAGAGGGTGGCACCCCAGCATCTGAACCACCAACCAGGCAGAGGAAGCAAGAGAAGCTCTCAACATGGAGAGGTTTGGGTGTTTATTTTTTACTGTAAAATCGAGGCTTTGCCATTAAGGCAGCTCTTTTATAGAAAAATCCAACTTGGTCACTGTTTTGGTGAGAATGAAGCATGCCCTAAAGAGGCTGCTGATTAGAGCAGCAAACTAATTATATTTTTAAAAGCAGGACACCGAATGTTTCAGCCCATAGACATATAACTAACTCAGTCCTCTATCTGCTCTTGCAATCTAAACTTGAGTGAATATCTCAGCCCTCCACTGTAATTAAAGGAGGTCCCGTGTCACTCAGCTTCCTACCCAAAAATAACCAGAACAAAAAGCAGCTTAAAAAGATGAAACCTGCAGGCTCCCTGGCTGACACCTTGGTTTTGGCTCACCTGGAGTTGGTTCAGGGCTCCTGGGAGTCTGCCAGGACACTCGCCTCTGCTCAGACATGGTGGGAGGCAATTTTCCCCAGCAGAGCCGAGCACCCCAGCACCTCCAGCCCCCCAGCCAGGCAGCACCGGGGCTGCGGCAGGTTGTGTTTGTAGAGTCTGAAAACCTGGCGGGGGGGGCAGGCAGGGACAAGGGAAATAAACATTTTATGAGTGTAACATGTTTATTCTTTGATTCTGCTTTTGCTTTTGAATGGTTGGTACATCACATGCAGCAGAGCTGGCCGGGTCAAAGCCTCCCAGCTCCTTTCTTAAAAGAAAGAACAACAAACTAAATCAAGGTATTTAAAGGCAATTAAGCTTGTCTTTTCCCTGTAGAATATCAGGTCAATAAAGCCTGTAACAAGGAATTAAAGCTGTTAGATTTAGTGACAATTACCTTCTCCTGGAGAAACACAAACAAGCAGAGCCGTGGTTTGGTTATAAAAACCCCACACCCTGGTTTAAGCAGAAGCGGAGTAAGGAGGTATTTTGGGGTTCCCATTGTAGAGCAGGTAACAAAAATAGAAGCTGGCTCTTCAAAATAAGGTGCTCTCCAGAATTTGGTATTTGCTATTATTTAAGCTCCTTCCCCCCCCATATGGCTCATGCCCACCATGGCCAAGATCTATGAGTGGACACTCAGATGAGAGATGCACCCTTGGGGACAATGGTACCCGAGAGGGGGGCAAAGCTGTACTTATTTTGCGCTGCTGACCATTTTTGTATCTGAATTTATTTCTCTGCTTCAGCTCACACTGCTTCTGTGCTTCTGAGCAGCTTAAAAGCTCGCTGTCACTGGGACAAGCCACAGGACACCCCCGAGGACACTGTGGAGCAGCCATCAGCCCATCACAGAGAGGAGATTGCCCAGAATCACCCTCCCTGTGGTCTGGTTGCTAAAGCCCTTTGCTGGCCCCAAGACCATCCTGAAGGCAGAAACACCCCAGGTCCCCAAACCACGGGGGTCCTCAAGGACCAACATCACTGTCACCGCCTTACCTGTGGCGTGGTCTCGTCAGCGGTGGTGGTGGCCACGTTGGAGGCCAGGGAAGCCACCTGGACTGCTTGCTTGCGGGCTGCCAGGAGGATGCGGCAGTAGGTGAAGGAGATGGCAGCGGACGGGAGGAAGAAAGTCAGGCAGGAGGCCACCAAGGCATAGGGCAAGCTGACTAGCAGCCGGCACTGGTCTTCCTCCACCTGGGAGGTGACGTTTGGGGATTGAACGTCGAACTCCAGCTCATGCCAGCCCATCTTGATGGGCAGGAAGGAGGCCAGCGCAGCCAAGGTCCAGGTGGCCAGGATGAGCCAGAGGGCTCTGCAGGAGGTCATGCGCAGCTTGTATTTGAGGGGGGAGATGATGAGCAGGTAACGGTCCAAGCTGATGACGCAGAGGTTGAGGATGGAGGCGCTGCAGCACATGACATCAAAGGAGTACCAGAGGGAGCAGAAGTCGCCTTGCAGCACCCAGCGGCCATAGAGCTGGTTGAGCATGGCTGGGGGCATGACCACCAGCCCCACCATAAGGTCAGACATGAAGAGGGACACCAGAAAGTAGTTGGAGGTGTTGCGGAGGGATCGCTGGGTGATGATGAGGAGGATGAGGAGGAAGTTGCCAGTGGTGGTCAGCAGGATGATGAAGCAGAGGAAAGCGGCCACCCAGCTGCTCCCCACCAGCAGCGAGCGCTCCCCCAGCACACTGGCGTTGGGGGACCCCAAATCGCCTTCCATGAGGAGCCGAGCGGCAGGGCTGGCTCTGGAGCTGGGGTCTCAGGCCATGATCATCTAGGTGATCATCACTGGAGCCAGCTCCAGGGGATGAAGGACCATCTCTCTGTCTCTGCTCTATGTCCGTCCTCCTGCCTCCTCTCCTCCTCCTCGCCCTCTCTTCCCCCTCTCTCGCTTCACTGGCCGTCAGGGCAGAGTGACATTCCTGGGAGCCGATCAGCTGTAGCAAGGTTCCCCTCCCCGTTACTCACATTTCCTTGTCCCTGCAAACCCCACCAGAGCTGGGATGTCCCTGGACACTGCTTCAGGATGCTTGGGATGGTCTGGATGCCGGGATGCTGGAGATGCCAGGGATGTTCTATATTCTCTGATGCTCTGGATGTGCTGGACCAGGGAATAATCTGGGCCCCAGGATGCTCTGGATGCTCCAGATGTTGGGATGCTTTGGACCTCAGGAAGCTCCAGAGGACAGCAAAGCTCTGGATCCCAGGATGCTCCAGATGCTGAGGATGCTCTGGACCCAAGAATACTCCAGATGAAAGGGATGTGCTTGATCCCAGGATAGTCCGGGTGCTTGGGATGCTCTGGACCTCAGAATACTCCAGGAGACAGGGATGGGCATGATTCCAGGATACTCCAGCTGCTGGGATGCTCTGAAGGCCCAGTGCTTGGCTGTCTGCCCCTCAGCCGGGCTCAGCCACCTGCAGAGCTCTGTGCTTGGGGCAGTGGGGTTCCACCGAGCTCCTCTGTGCCCAAGCTCTGCTGCTGCAGCCACAGGGAGAGACAGAGCAAGCCTGAGGCGAGGATGAGGATGCTCCTGGCTCAGCTCATCCCTGAGGAGGAAGATGCAATGCACAGGAGTGTGGGCAGAGTCCCTCCAGGGGCAGAGGTGCGTCCAGCCTGCAGGGGTGCGTGAGTGTGAGTGTGAGTGTGTGCGAGTGCCAGCCAGATTTTCACCTGCCGCTCCACGATGCACAGAGAAAAGGATGCAGAAATGCCGATTCGGAGGAGGTGGGGCCGGGAGAGGGAGAGGAGGAGGTGAAATGAAATGAAATGCTAATGAAAACAGGGATCTGGTCTAAACTCCACAAAGTGGCAGGCAGAGAGTTCCCTTCTCAGCCTTAAAGAGACAGCCAGCGCCGTGCTCTGCCTCCCCTCTGCCAGCACCAGACACCCTGTGTTCACCTGCCAGGTGGCCAGTGGCCCAGGGGGCATCAAGTCCACGGCCAGGCGCAGCCGGTGGCGCTGAGCGCCAGACTCCATCCTCCGTGCCAGCTGATAAAAAGCAAAATTTTGCAAAGCCAAATAAAAAGCAACAAAACCTGCCTGCAACAGCTCCCAGTCGCCTGTGCAGGAAGCAGCCAGAGACACAGTAAGGACTCACCGGCTGATTCTCCCGCAGCCAGGGGCTGGAGGGGACAAGCAAAGGCAAGAGGAAAGGCTGTGCCCCTGCCAAGACAGCTGGGGGTCCTGCCCCTCTGCCCCCGGGTTGTCTGACCTGGCCTGGGTGCAGATCAGGTCCCTGCCTTTGCAGGGACAACCCTGGATGGACTCACAGCAACTTGCCCTTTGGCAAGCAGGATGCCACACGTCAGAGGACCCAGTGGGTCCCGCTGGCTTCTTCAGCCCTTCTGTCTAGTTCAGAAGACACTTCTGCATCTTGAAGTGCCGTTAGGTATCCCGCACCACCACCCCTGCGCGTCAGAGCCAGTCCTTCGGGGTGCTTGGCAGAGATTGATTATATTTTTTTAATTACCCAGCTGCCTAAAGGGTTTTGTTGTTCCAACAAACAGCTGCAATTTCTGCCTGGGGGGAGACCAGAGCCCAGGGCACCAACTCCAGCACAAACCAGAGGCGTGCATGTGTCTCTGCTGTGCCCCTGCCACCTGCCCCCCGTGGTCACAGGGCCAGACGCTGCCCTTTCCTCCCCGCACCACCACTGAAGCTGTTGTGAACGCACTTCCCCGGGGACAATGCTGCTGCAGATGTGTGAGGAATGCCAGCTGAGCACGCTGCATCACCCCCCGACCCCATCCCCTCCCCAGCACCAGCTGCGCTGCCCCAGCCACCCACCTGGGGACAGAACTTTGTCTCTTTACCAAAATCAACTTTTCTCATCACCTTTTAAACACCTCTGTCTGCTTTTCTCACTGGCTGAATGTTCAGGTCTCTCCACCAAGGGAGATGCAAAGGAACACTTTGGGCACAACCCCTGCGCAGCCCATATTCCCCACAGATCTCTGTGCCACTGGAAAGCTGCTCACTGGGAAAACAGCTGCCACCACTCATACCAGGACAAGCTCTCCTGGGAGCTTGTAGACGGGGTCTGCCCTCCCTCCGTTTCCCCAGGACCCTCTCCTTGGGTGCTCTGGCCAGCCCTCCCCGGCCACCTCTGCGTCACTGTCCTGGCAGGCGTCCCAGGGCCAGAGCACACACACGCAAGGCTCTGATCGCAGCAGGAGGTTTCTTTAGAAAAGCGCTTGTACCAGGAAACCCTCACTTCCTCGTCCCATCTGTGCTGGGAACAAGCAAGAAAACCCTCCCCGAGCCGCCCCAGCCAGGATACATGAGCACAGCAGCACAGATTGATCCCAGCTGGGTCCCTGCAAACATGCAGCAAGGAAGTCATGCTGCGGTACAAAGCTGTGTTTCCTTCTCGGCCCTGCTGCACCCCAGCCTCGGGAGCATCGCAGTCTATCTCCGCAGCTTTTTTGCTTCAGAGAAGGAGGCTGGATGAGGAGCATGTCCTCCCTAACTACATACGTGGGAGGTTCTGTATGCTCGGTTGGGGTGTGTTTCCCAGGAAAGTGAATCTCAATTGATTTAAAGCAAAATGTGTTTATAAAAATCTGCCTTAAAATGACATCCAAATCTACCATTGTCCCTGCAAAAGCTTCTCTGCTCCAGCAGCAGTGCTGGCCTGTCTGTACTCTCTGCCCTGCACTGCATTTCTGCACACATCTGCAGAGGATCATGGTTTCCACCAGCTCTGCTCTCCAGTATCTCTAGCAGGGAAAGCAAAACCAGGTTGTCAACAGCCACCCAAGTGTCAACAGGGAAAAAAAAAAAAGGGCTGGTGAGCTCGAGTGAGTAAAACTGGGAGGCTGAGAGACCTCAGAGGGGACATCCAGGTGGTCCAGGGTGTAACACAGCACCCTCCAATACTGCAATCTACTCTTGGGATCTCATTCCATCCATTAACTGGGACAGACAGATGGAGGATGGAGCTACCTTTAAAAGATTTGTGTTTTCAGCTGCAGAACAGCCCACTGCTGCCTGCCTCCACCTGGATCAGGTTGTGTCAAAAGGACACAACCTGAGACATTCTGCTCCAAATACCTTGAACGGCAGCTCCTGGAGTTTACAGGAACTGTCCCCCTGCTAAATCCAGCTCCTCTTTTCACTGTACACCAATAAAAGGGCCATGTGTGGGTGGCTAGTGACAGAATGAGTTTCTCCACTTTTTTTCTGCCTCCTGGCTCTCCTGAGAAGCTCCCATCATTGGCCAGACACTTCACAGCCTAAAAAAAAGGATCTTAGTACACAGGACACCTCCACTCCTGCCAAGGTCCATTCTTTTCACCCCATCCCCTCCATTGTGGCAATTTCTGCCTTAACACAGACCCTATCCCGTTCTACCACCTGGAGAGCTGTTCCCCAAACCTTTGTAGAGCCCCTAGGACTGCAGGGCATGGCCTCCTGGCCCTCCAGGAGCAGACGGGACCTTCCCCAGGCTCCTGGTCATTTCTGAGGACACAGCCACGCCGGGCGGCTGGGCATCAGCAGGACCAGATGTTCGCAAGGGCACACTCCACCCTACCCTGGGAATGCCTGATCCAGACACCCTTGGAAAGAGCCCGCAGGGTTTCAGCCAAGGCGCTCAGGTCCCCTCCTCACCCTCCCCACGAAGGGACGACCGTGTCCATGTCCAAGTTCACCTTCCTCTACTCCAGAGGCACTCCTGGAGGCCACGAACATCTGGATGCCACCAAACTCGCTGGACCAAGGGTGTCACCTAGTGGCAACAGAGCTGATAAAGGTTGCACCATCGCGCAGAGACCCCACACACTTCCCACACAAGTAGACAAACCAAACCCTTAAACCTCCAGGCTGCAGGAACACGGGCCCTTGAGCCACAGCTGACGTGCAGGCACCCTGTGGCACCTGCAGCCCATATGCTTAAAATTTGGGGTCGGTTTTCCTTTTAGTGCCTCTCCCTCCTCCTCCCAAACTAACCATTGCAGAAAGCTAAAGGGAACCTCGGCTCTCCTGTGCCCTGGACCGTGCCCTGCCATCCCGCCTGGTGTCCTGCTGGAAACGGCCTCTCCCCCACCAGCACTGAGGAGCCTACTGCCAAAAACCAGACAGGCATCAGAGCACTGAGAAATGGAAGTCAGAACTAATTTATTTAAGAAAAAAACCAAAACCAAAACAAACCAAAACAAAACCACAACCAAACTTTGTAAAAAGGAGGGGGAGGCATCAATTACAAGCTCTGGAAGCTCTTGTCAGGGCAGCGCCAAAGAAATCAGCTTTATACAAGGGAGAGAAAGGGGTAGCAGGAGGGACCCAGGGCTGTCCCCACACCCTGAGCACCCTTGTACCCTGTGAAGGTACACGGGCATCCCGGCACTCGTCCCCCTTCTCCCTCCATCACCAGTAAAGTGCAGCAGGGAGAGGGAGAGGGACTGGCTCCCACCCAGGCCTCCCCAGCCTGCTCTTTGCCTTCCCCTGTGGGCCACCAAATGCCAAGCCTGTGGCATCACCCGGCTCCCTCATTCCCAGGGAGCTGCGTGGTGGCCCCGGGGACCAGCAAGATTAAGGGCTCTTGCCACCACGGTTCCCAGCAGCCTTGCACCCACAGCCCCAGGGGCACATCCTGCAGGAAAACACTCCCCAGGAGCTGCTGAACACGAGGGGGTTGGGGCTGAAGATCCTGTGGGTGCCAGGAGGAACCGTGTGTCCCCGCTGAGCCCACGTGTCCTCAGGCAGGCAGGGCAGCCAGGAGGAAGAAGGGATGCCCCCGGTCCTGCACAGCCCAGAAGAGATGTGCATCTCCCTGGGACTGTGCAGAGGGTGCATCCCCTCTTCCTCCACCCCAGCTCCTTTACAAGAGAAAAACCCAGAAGGACTCCACGAGGGCCCCTCAGCAGGGTCCGGACAGCCCCTGGAGAAGCCCAGCTCAGCTCTTGCTCTCAGCAGAAACCCCTTCGTCCTGGTCCCCACTCCTCTCAATATATTATTACTATTATGTGCAAGTAGTTTTGCATCAGAAAACCCCGAGCCCTCTTCTCTCGCAGTTCCAGCACCGCATCCGCCCCTCAGCCCCACGTGTGCCTCAAAACCTTCCTCCAGCCCCGGGGTGTCGTGGAGAGCAAAGCGTGAGGGCAGTAGCTATTAGACAGGAAAGACTCCACCACCCCCCTCCCTCCCCAGACCCCAGCCCTCTCCCTCGCACACACCCCCTGCCCGTGCCACCAGCTGCCGAGACAGTCTCCAAGGGCCAGGTCACTCATCGCCCTCGTCCTCATGATGGTGGTGGCTGGTGGCGGGAGGTTCTTCCACCTCCTGTTGGTGGTGGGCATAGTGATGGGGGCTGGGACCTTCAGCAGGCATGTTCTCCTCCGCATTCAGGTAGACGTTGAAGAGGGCGCCCTCGTGGCTCGGCTCCTTCCCGCACGCCTGGCAGCTACAGTGAAGGATCTTCTCTACCAGTTTGTCAACCCTGGGGATCTCGTCATTACCTGGGCAGTCCAGTGTCACCTGGGTAGAAGAGTGAGGACACGGTGAGTGAGGATGGTGGCTCGATCCTCGTCCTGAACTGCCCCATGCCTTGCAGGGTTGGGGTGTTTTAAGCCAGAACAGATGGCTTCTTGCCCGTCCAGACACACCGCCACAGTCACTCTGCAGGGCAAGAGCTCCCTGGGAATGTCTCAGAAGGTCACAAGTTGCAGAGGCCCCAGGAAAATGTGGGACGCTGCTCCCAGGCTCTACTGACACAGACATATCGGTGGTAACACTAAAGGCCACCCACAAGACACGCTGCTAAGCATCTCAGATAGTTTGGACTAAAGCATCTGCTCAAATGTGTGAGCTGAGAGCAAAGCCAAGAGTGGAGCCCAGCCCCACGGTGCCCAGGCTCGCCCCACGTGCAGGGTTTACGGATCAACGGTGGCACAGAGCTGCGAGAGCTAAGGGTGACGGGCAGGTGGGCTGCAGAAAGTGCTTCTGGCCATTGAAGAAGGCAAAAACTCCCCAGTGTGAGGAGGTGACAAAGGGAGCGATGGAGAAAACAGGCAGGCGGGATGAGTGCAAGGATGAGTAATGCAGGGACTGACTGCTCTGCAAACAGTGACAAACGCGTCACTCATCACAGCAGTCACGTTGCTTGCAGCAGCCCCTTCCACCCAGGCACCTCCAGACAGGGCGAAGTCACCTGAGAGACACCCCGGAAGGAAACCTTGAGTGGGAAAACCCCAGGGAAGGAGAAGGACTTGCCCTGAAGCAGTGGCAGAGCGGAGCCGAGAGCCCCTGAGCTGAGACCCTGCAGGAAGAAGGGAAGAGAGGGCAGGGATACTCACGATTTCCCACATGGACTGGGCTGGCATGCAGGAGTCGCAGTGAATCAGGGACTCTGTGGACTGGGGGAAGGTGTTGGGGACGCTGTAGCTGAAACACTGTCCCAGGCAGGCCCTGCGAAGACAGCAGGAGGGATGAGGGCTCAGGGGGAGCTCCCTGCTTTTCCCAGCAAAGGCAGAAGGAGATTTGACCTTCCACTGAGACGGACAGAAGGCAGCTGGGCAGAAGCGGGACATTGTGCCTGGCTTCTTGTGCAAGTGACAGTCCCCAAAGCCACTCTGGTGTCATCTGTAAATGGAGACCAGCTGCATCCAGCTCTGTACCAAGGGTGGTGCCCAGTGACAGGACAGGTCACAAGCACAAACTGGAACATGGGACGTTCCATCTCAACCTGAGGAGGAACTTCTTCCCTTTGAGGGTGGCAGAGCCCTGGCAGAGGCTGCCCAGAGAGGTGGTGGAGTCTCCATCTCTGGAGACATTCCATCCCCTCCTGGACACATTCCTGTGGGATCTGCTCTGGGTGACCCTGCTCTGGCAGGGGGTTGGACTGGGTGATCTCCAGAGGTCCCTCCCCACTCCCATATCATTCTGTGATTCTGTTGATTCCTACCTGTTCTGGATGGACTTGGACTCGCAGCCGCTGTGCCCTACGATCTGGGTGATGTTCTTTGCCTCGCACCAAGCGCTCTTGTCCGGGAAGAGGGCGAGCTTGTTTATGGGGGGTGGTGCAGCCAGGAGCAGCGCTGGGAAGAGGGCACCAACCACAAACCATAACATCATGGCCAGCTCTGCCACAATCCTACAACTGAAGACAGGGAGTGAAGCATTAGCAGGAAACAGGTAAGACAGCCCATTTCTGCAACCCAATAGCAGTTCTTGGCTGCAACAAGCACAGGTTTGTCCTCCAGAAGTGTGGAGGACATCATTTCTGCCCCTCTGCTCCACTCTGGTGAGACCCCACCTGGAGCACTGCATCCAGCTTGAGTCCTCAGCACAGAAAGCACAGGAACCTGTTGGAGAGGGTTGAGAGGAGGTCACGGAGATGCTTGGGAGGGCTGGAGCCCCTCTGCTGTGAGGACAGGCTGAGAGAATTGGGGTGTTCAGCCTGGAGAAGAGAAGGCTCTGGGGAGACCTTGGAGCAGCCTTCCAGTCCCTAAAGGGGAGGGACTCGTAGGATAAGGGGGAAGGGTTTGATGCTGAAAGAGGGGAGATTTAGATGAGATCTTAGGAAGAAATTCTTTGGTGTGAGGGTGGTGAGGCACTGGAACAGGTTGCCCAGAGAAGCTGTGGCTGCCCCATCCCTGGAGGAGTTGAAGGCCAGGCTGGATAGAACTTGGAGCCACATGGTGTGGTGGGAGGTGTCCCTGCCCAGGGCAGGGGAGATGGAACTGGATGATCTTGAAGGTCCCTTCCAACCCAAAACATTCTACAATTCTGCGATCTCCCTCCAGGGAGGCTCCCCAAAGCACAACACGGGGAGTGGGACGCCCTGCACTGCCTCTTCCCTGTTCAGAACAAGCTCTGGGGCCGGCAGACACCTGCCTCACTTCTCCTGAGCTTTGTGCCAGGAGCAACAGCAGGCTTTTTTGTCATTTCCCACCCAAAGCTGGGCTAGGAGAAGTTTCAAAAAAAAAACCAACCCATCACCACCATGGGCCCAGCCAGGCTGGAGACGTTGCAGACCACAGAAATGTTTTTATTTGAGGAAGGAACATGCTTCCCCACTTCCTTTTCCACCTAAAAAGCCTAAGCTGGCCTTGGCTCAAGCTTTGCCAGAGAAAAGGGAAGGAAAATCGCTCTTCTCCTCGAATTGCACTGCAGATGTCGCTGCGAGGCTGCAGCAAGCAGGGAGCCTTGGAAACCTCAACCCAGGCCAGAAACCCACGGAAAAGCCCAACGAGGCATTTATTTTTCTAGAGTGCTCAAACTCAGCACACGGTTACTCCGAGGACAGGAGCTGAAGGACTCTGAAGACAAAAGGGGTCCTTTTGATACCAGCACAAAGCTCACTCAGAGGCGGCCAGCCGAGAAGGTCACTCACCACCCCCAGAGAAATCCCAGGCTGGGTTTCCTCGTGGCCAGCCAAGGTGCCTGCACTAACACTCCCAATCACTGGGGAAAGGCAGATGGAAAAGCATCATAGAAACTGGGAAATTTTTTCCTTTGTGGGGTTTGGATGGAGTCACAGGGAAAGGCAGACATTTATACTGCCTAAAATATTTGTTAGAACCTTGTTATTTGTTATTTCCTTCTATTTATTTATCCAGACAGAGATCCAAAGCCCACACTGGAAAGACTCCTGTTGATTCCCATGGCCCCTTGGCCCAGCCCTCTAATGCTTGCAGGGAAGGAGAGGAAAAATGCCTTGTTTATCAGACACTGGTGTGGGAGGCAGCTCCGCTCTGGGGACTCCCAGCTGGGCGTTCCTGTGGTCACTCTGCACAACCTTCACCTCTGCTAGAGGACCACCACCATCTAAATAATCGAGATGGGCTACTAAGCACTTCTTACAGCTCCAACTCAGATATTTTAAGGTCACTGGGGGGGGGCCCTGTCACCCCTGCACCATGCCCAGCCTCCTGGATCTGAATTCAGGGATGCTTCCCTGTCCTCCATTCTGAAGCAGCCAGAAAAGGATATCTTCATTCCCTGGCCCCAGGATCTCAGGAGGGGTCTCTGCTAAATTTTCTTATTTCGTGGTGATACCATGATGGTATAAGACAGCAAAACCTTTATAGCCATGGCTTCCTAATCCTCCTAACACTGGTTCATGTGAATCCCATGGGTCCCTGGTGAGAATATCTACACAAAGCAGGGTTTGCAGGTCTTGGTTTGGAATAAGCAGAGGGTTCTAGCTCCTGAACTTGCACCGTCATTAACAAGAGCAGTGTGGATAAATACATTTGTCCTGGAGACAACTTTCAGGGCTGGCTTCTGCTCCCTGAATACCTTTTCTTTCATTTCAGTGGGGGAATTTTGCAATTCCTGCTAAAAAGAACACGGCTAAGCTGCATACACACTCAGTTTGCTTGGTTTTCTGAACTGAGCATCCCTCATTCCTCAAACGCCAGCAGCTCCGTGCTGAGGAATCCCGCTCCCAAAGGCAAGTCCGAGATCAGAGCTGGGATGTGACCCAAACAATCGCAACCCCCTGGGGAACAGATGAATTCCTCCAGAGTCAGCACACAAGTTCACTTCCACATGCCCGATTAGAGAGCAATTTCCTTCTTTCCAAAGAAAGGTGGTGGCCTGTGTTTTTCCAGGTTTCTATGTATCTCTGCCCAGCGGCAAAGAGGCAAACACTTCTACCTGCACTGACAGCTCTGCTTCCCTGGGACCGACCTTTTTGTTCCTGGAGGGAGTCGCTCAACAGCGAGGTGTTTCTGCAGCGCTGGTCAGAGCAGACCCATTGCCAGAAGCGTGAAGAATCATCTCCGAGCACATGGGCTCCTGTCTTGATCTGATACCAAGGAGAAGATGAGTGAGATTGTGCTCTGCTAAAGCACAGGACCTGGCCTGGGTTCAGGAAAGCAATTAAACATATGCTTAAGCCCTCTCTTTTCCAGAGCAGGAATATCTTCATAACTGGGGCCCCCAGAAGCATGGCCACAGGTCTGGTTTGCAGAGGGACAGTGATGGAGAAGGAGGAACCGGGTATTATCTACAGACCTGGAACAACCGCAACTTCACCCTGTTCTTCAAGACACCCCGGTGCTGAGCACTGCTGTCCTTGAACAGACCACATCCACAGGGTGTTTTCCGTCTCCCAGGAATGCCCTGGACCCCTCAGAGCGACATTTCTAGTAACATGGTTTATGCCAATGCCTAGGAAAATATCTGATGCAGCTGAGTTTGGGAGGGAGCTGGGGCTGGACACAGCCTGCTCGCCACCCCGGCGTGTTCGCTGGCGCGGTTCAAACCGGTCATGCAAACCAAGCTGCTGCTAAACCCATTCATCTGACAGCAGCCACAGGGTCAGAGACAAAAGCACCGTGTTCCTTCCCTCCCTCAGCCGGGAAGGGAAGAGAAAAAGGAAGACAAGGCACCCGAGCAGGTTTGCAAACTCCTGATTAAATAAAAGCATTGAGCACATTCCTCCGTGACAAGCTAAATTACACGTTGCAGCCCCTAAAGAAACAAGAGTGCGCTCCCCGGCGCTGACCCCGGCCCTGGGCTGCGGCAGGAGCGAGCGCTTCCCCACACACAGGGGCTTCTTTCTCTGCTCCACACTAGGAACACTTTTTTTTTTTTTTTTTTTTTTTTTTTTTTTTTTTTTTCCCCTGCTAGTCAAAGCTTTTCAAGCAGAAAGTTCAGCTCAGTTCCGGCAGAGCCATCGGCCCGTGAGGGTCTCCCCCCTCTCCCTCTCCAGGGAACCGCACGGCAGCCTCCTCCGCCGCCCCTTCTGCATCCGAGAAATCAAATGACTCAGCCCTTGAGCCTGGCACATCCCAGACTCCGGAGACAAACAACCTCTCAGTGCCATGCACAGCTGCAGCCTTGTGCCAAGCGGCCCCGGAGCCCTTTACCAGCTTGTCCTCACAATCAAGGACCTGAGGGGCAAAATGTCCCAGGCTGATGGGTCTCAGCTGCAGCGGCTCAGCATCCCTGCGGCCGGGGGAGCCTGGCAGGAGCCCCTGCCAACAGCTGAGCCTCCCACCAGCCTGGTGGTGGCACGCTCAGATGTTTTGTGTCACCGAGAAGAGCTCTTTCCTCCCATCCCGACAGTCCTGGGGACTCTGAGGAGTCCCACAAGCAGGACAGTCCCCGCCAACGCCTGGAAGCAGCTGGGAAAATCTACAGCGTTACAGGGGCTGGAGGACAATCACAGGAATTACCTCGGAGGCCACGTTCCCACCATCCCACCATCCAGCCCACAGCTGTTCCCAGCCATTTGGAAACCAAACACTTCTGGAGGAAAATAAAAAGAGATCTAATCAGTTTTACCGTTTTTCCAGTAGAAAGTTTACTCCATAATACAAGACAAACCTGCAGGCACACATGGGGAACATTTCATGAGCAGTTTATATATATAGGCATTTTTCTTATCCAGGATCTTGCAATTTTGCCAAACACATAAAATCACAGACGCAGGTATATTGTGCTCACGGACACACTTGCAGCATCCCAGGCTCTGAGAGACAAGAACCTCCTGAGTTTTACAAACATTGCTCAAAGCCTGCAAATACAGCACAGAACAGCATTGGCTCCATGCTGCAGCTAAGGAAAACGAGGCAGGGAGCTGGGAAACAGCCTTAACTCAGTGCCCAAATCAGCGATTCAAGTCCTAGTGTGAGATGTGTGAGATCACAGGGAGATGGGCAAGGCAAAGGTTTCAGCTCCTGGTCTAGATCAGAGTTGGGACCTCCACCGTCCTCTCCTTCCTCCTCGGATGCACTCCCACCAGCCCGACTCTCCCCCTACACCACACCAAGCTGCCAAGAGCAACTCTGAGTTGGGGATAGCCACAGATCACAGCAGTACTGGGTCCTGCCTTTGTGTTCAACTACTTATTTGTGCCATTGTGCTGGGGAAAAAAAAAAAAAAGAAAAAAAAAAGCTGCTGTACAGAGCTTTTCTCGGCTTCCAGAAGAAGAGGAAGTCCCCAAAAGACATGCACTGCTCCATGCCTCAGTTTCCCTGCTTGTAAGACTAGAGACAGGGGAACGTCCTACTCCGAGTGAGTTGCTGGGTGCAGCAAGAGTGGAAAAAGCACAGGGAGGTCTCTGGAGCGCCACAATTCCTTCAAGGGAAGAGGCTGGCTGGGGCAGGAGGGGAGGGATGGCTGCCAGCAGCCCTCAGCCCACACGATGCTACGTGTTCCTCGAAGGGAAGGTGCTCGGGGGAAGCGCCAGGCTGTGGGGCAGGGGGGCAGGCTGGGACACCACTGCCTGCTGGGGCAGTCACACAAGGACACCGTGCTGCTGAGCAAGGGCAGAAGGGAAGGGTCTCCAAGGACTTGGGTGGGATCACTCCTGCGTGTGGAGGTGGCCAGGAGCTAAACGCTCAAAGATAACCAATTAGATAATTTTTAGCAATCAAAGCTTTGGTGGCAACAGGAAAGAAAGATGTACCAGCCCCAGAAAGATGCAGGGCACGGCCCTCCTTAGCCACAGGATTTTGTCTAAACAGTAACTTCTGAACACTACAGGGAATTGCCTCTTAAGAATCTCAACTCAAATAACACTTGCTTACATGGGACTAAAAATATCGCAGGTCAGCACCAGCAGGAGGAATTTAAATCTAAACCGGGAAAACCTGAGAGGTTGCTGTGCGCTGAAAAAGAAAAATCAAAACACCTGACTTTATTCAGTACTCTCTCCTACTCAATATTCCCCCACCCCCCTTTTTTTTTTTTTTTTTTTTTTTTTTTTTTTTTTTTTTTTTTTTTTTTTTTAATTTGCATTTAGCTAAACCTTTGGTAGCTTTATATTTTTCAATTTGGTTGCAAAAAAAAATTCCAAAGCACAACATTCTTTAGAGGGCTCTGCTGTTGGGGCTGCAGTTGCCCAAATGAATCGGATCAATTAATTGGCCAGAGAAGAGGGAAGGGAACTGCGCACTGAAAATGACCAGATGTAATTCTTCAGGACAGCAAGACAGATAAGCATTTAACTGAGCACCGAAGTCTCTTCTGAGGTGAGAGCTTCGGTCTGCCTTTGCTGAGCTGCACAATCTGGGAAGAAATTACAAAACAAAAAATATAAAAAGGAAACTACCATTTGATATTTAACATGAACGAGAATCAATCCTAAAAAGTTGTCCATGATGGAGCAAAAGCCATGTCACTGCTGACTGGATGTAGCTGCCTCTGCTCCTTTCAAAAGCAGGACACATTAGAGCTTCCCTTTCCATAAAGTATTAATTTCCACTCAAGCGCGGCTGGGCGATTCACGGAAATAAAGCAGGCCAGAATTTCAAAAGACTTTGGTACACTGGGAGTTTAAATGTGGCTTCTCGACCTTGCCCTGAGTACTTGAGAAACTAATTTTGTGCAGCTGGAAAAGAAAAAAAAAGCCAAGCTCCTTTACCTACAAAAGTCATTGGAAAGCCACCTGTGTGCTGAGATAGGCTTAGGGGTCCTGAAGGAGCTCTGCTGGAAAAGGGACACACCAAGGGCCTGTGGAGAAGGCAAGAGTAATATAAACAGTTTCTGGTCATTTATTTCAATTGCTCAATTTCTTCCGCATTAAGAACAATCGTGGCCAGGAAAATGCCTTGGCCTGAAGCACAGGAATACATCCCGGTCCCACACCGCCCTGCAGGCACCTGCCCAACATGGGGGGTTCCACAGCCCCTGAGAGGAGGGGGGCAACGGGATGGGAGCAAGGACCCGCCGTGCTGGGACCTGGAAAACAGGCCTGCGGCCAGCCTGCAGCCACCGGGGCTCTGGGGAGCTGCGGGACCGGGACAGCCGGGGGAGCTGGGGCAAGGGAGAGCTGGGGCTCTGCCCCAGGAGGGGCAACAGGCTTTGGCTGGAGCAGTGCCCGGTGGTATCCGAGCGTGCTGCAGATAATATGAAAAACAGGCACTTTCACACACAGCTGTTCACAGCGTTTCAGCCAGAGGCCTCACTCACATGTCGGGACCTGACGGAGGCTCGGCTGCCTCCCTCTGCCTCCGGAGCTGCTGTTTCCCACACACTCGCTGCCGCAAAGCCCGGCCAGGGTGAGGGCATCTGCTGTGGCTCTGGCCATGCAGGAGGACCAGAGGTATCTAAACCTGGACCACGGATCCAAAACCCCTTTGAAAACCCCAGGCGTGCTGCGCTCCAGCTGGGCTGCGCTCTCTAAAGCCCTCTCCGACCCCCACAGGCACCGGTTTCCCACCCGGCATGGGAAGGGGCTGGTTTTGCCTCCTCCCCAGCATCCCTGAGGGACACCCTGACCACTGGGGGTGTCTCCCCGAAGCACCCAGCTCTCCCCGGAGCACAGTGCTGGCCGCTCCCCTGCCTTTTCCGGTGAAAATAGCTTTCATGGGGACGCTGGTAAAACTGGTGGCGCCTCCGGGAAGGGTCCCACGATCCGCTCCCTCCTTCCCGTGCTGGATCCACAGGCACCAGCGCTTCCCCCAGCAGCCCCAGTTCTGCTCTTGCTAAGGGTGAGGTAAACTGGGACCAGCTCCTCTGAGTACTCCACTGGTGCAAATGAGATCAGAATCTGGCACCGCTCAGTCTTACTCAAAACAAGCATAACTGGAACCAGATAAAACCAGTTCTGGTACAGAGTGGCCACTGGGATGATTATTTTTATTTTTTTTTAATTGAGCACACACGCCGGCTGAGGCCATCCTGCCCCACACACGCCAGCCCGGCTCGGCCATTCCTCACCAAACCTGCACAAAAACCAGGGAGCCGTGTGCGGGGCGGTGGGGCTGTGCCGGCGGGATCAGGTTCCCGGCTGCTGGAGCAAGAGGTGGGAAGAGGCAAAGGGAAAGGCGTCTGCAGCTGAAGCTGTGGATATTTCGGGGTCCTTCCTGTCGCTTCCCTTCTCCCTTTACATCCACTTGGGCCATATCCTGGCCACGACAGCAGAAATCCAGCCAACCTGAGTGCTGTTTTGCCCTCTTTTTTAGATCTCTGCTTTGCTGCACTGGCCTTCTGGGTCTTGACAACATAAGGTCCGTGTTATTTACCCACGGCACTGACTGCAATATCTGCTATACCAAAGCATAAAAGCAGGCGGCACGGCAGGGCCGGAGGCTTTTGGGGGTAACGTAAGGGCTCGGAGGCCAGTTGCTATTTTCAATTGCTGCCCAAGGCGCTGGGGGCTGACCTCACACATGACATTTAAACACAGTCCCTCCTAAAACTGCAGGATTGGGCCCAGTAACCACAGTGGAATCAAACCCTGAACCGAATGCCAGTCTTTTCCCCTGCCTGGGGAGCTGCCTGAGCTCTGTTATCAAAGAAGGAGGAGGCTTAAGCCACATCCAAGAGTGACCAAAGTGAGGGCCTGATCCTGACACCACTTCCACAGCTCAGACCTGAAGGACTGAAATCCTGGCTGGAACGGGGGTAGTGGTCTAGCCCAGCTGCACAACTGGTAGAAAGGAGCGTTGGGTTGCTCCATTCCCACCACTGGAGCTAACTTAACCCAGGACAGCCCTGACCCCCACAGCCCCATGTCGCTCCCTAAACAGCGCTGTGCAAGCAGCAAAGCTCCGGGAAACGGCAAGCACGGCCAGTGGTCACGGGAGGTGCAGAGGGACAGGCCACCCCTCATTCCCCCTCCAGACCTCCCCTGAAAGCACTATTTTACCAGCCATTCAGGTTTTTAAGAGCTTGATTTGCGCTGTTGAGAAGTTTCTTTGCTCTACTCCATGCTGGACCTGCTGCGTTCTGGTCCTTGCTTTATCACAGGGGATCTCCAAGGCCGGCTGAGAAGGAGGGTTGTTTTTCCAGCAGACTTCCAAAATTAAAAAAGGAGCAAAGCCCTAGGATGGAGCAAGTCCCCGGCTGTGCCTGCCCCGCGCGGCTGCTGCAGCTAGGATACGGGAGCCAGCAGAGGTACTGCTAACACTTTGATGGGAACAACACGGAGCTGGGGCAGGAGTAACTGCCCGGCAGTTTGCTTCTCGGGCAGGTTTCCCACGACCGCACCAGCTTAACACCACCTCGGCAACGCCAACACACGCCGCCAGCAAAGTTGCTCCGATACAGGCCGGTCTTCAAGGCTGCTTTAAAAGCAGTTTGGCTCAGGGCCCAATCATGCACTTCCCGGGCACCCAAAACTCCCTCCAGCTTGACTGGTTTTCCTCACTCTGAGAAAACGGCCGGGCACTCAGGAAGACTTCGCTCATTCGCCCTTTTTTGCAAGACCGCAAACTCCCCAAGCTGGAATTCCGCAGGGAGAGGTCAAGCCAAGAGCCCAGATTCTTCTCAGGGCTGTTTGCAAACACTTGGGATTTTTAGACTGAAGGCAAATTCCATTTCCCATCCTGCGGTTTGCAAATTTGAGGGAGCTGCCTCTTTTGAGATGGGAGACTGCCTTTGAAAAGCAAAAGTGCCCATTGTATACAGCTGATTTTCGGCTGGTTGGACGTTGCAAAGAGCACATTAAGTTCTTAGGCTAAAAATACAAAGGAAAATCTGAGCCTCGAAATATCACTAGGATCTTTCCCACTGCTTCCAATTTGTGCAGATTTTTTCAAAAAAAACCCTCATGGCAAAGCTACGGTGCCCTGACTCCGCAAACACTTCCCACGGGCTGAATTTTTAATTTGATGGGGTTAATCCTATACATAAAAGTTAGATTGT
The DNA here is from genome assembly GCA_013400375.1 of Thinocorus orbignyianus. Lineage (NCBI taxonomy): Eukaryota > Metazoa > Chordata > Aves > Ciconiiformes > Thinocoridae > Thinocorus > Thinocorus orbignyianus. The sequence continues at coordinate 223,626 of VXBW01003514.1, forward strand.
GGAGCAGAGCGTAAGTTCCTTGTCAGCATACCCTCATCAGAGAAACATTAGCAAGCAGTAAGGGATTGTCCAGATCAACTTTAATGCAGCCTGAAAAAGGGCTAAAGCATTTTCTGTCCCCAGAACATCTCTTAGAGAAAAAGATAAATCCCCACTGTGCATAAAATGCAGAGCTTATTGTATATAACAACTAAAAATTGCTGCAAATGCTTAGACAAAATGAAATACCACGTTTTGATTCAAGAAACAGGTAGAGATATATCAGATATAAACCTTCATAATACTCCAGTAAGCACAAAAACTATTTGCAAGGATACACGGATGTAAATTCACCCTCGGTGCAAACTTTTCAAGCAACAAAAATTTATTGCCTTGCTATCTATCAGGATAATTTCCTTCCTTTCCGATACCCCAAGTGCCACACGTCCTCTGGCGCTGCGGTGAATCCACACACCGAACATTCCCCTTCTTTCCTCGGCATTTTTGTGCGGAACTCGAAATAGCCGGGAAGGGCTCTGTCCCGCAGATGTGCGGCCGGCAGAGCGCAGCTCCCCGTACCCGATTCTTTTATTTTCATTTGAGCTAAAGCGGCGGTGGAAATAGTTTAACGATCGCACAGCAAACCCCCACACCCCCTCCCCGAAGTCCGCCTCATCTGCAACTGATTTCTGCCCGTGGCGAGATCCTCATCCTCC
>VXBW01003514.1:227065-261480 GCA_013400375.1 Thinocorus orbignyianus
GGGGAGTTGGACTGGGTGATCTTGAGAGGTCCCTTCCAATGCTGACAATTCCCTGATTCCATGATCAGGAGTGTGCTCCTGCCCAGGAGGCTATTCTATTCTGAATAATGAGTAAGACATCAGAGGTTTGGAAGCAAGTTCTCAAGTCTGTGGATAAATGAGCAAAAATAATATATAGACACGACCAGCTACAAAGGAATAGACCACGGGCATTAAGGTGAAATTCACCCAGGTGTGTCTGGTCCACAACTCCATATTTTGATGGTTTTAGCGGGATCCTTGGCGCTGGGGTGATTCCCGTGAGCGGAGTGCCGGGCTGCATGCAGAGATGTGAGCCAGCGTGCAGTTCATTCACCACTTCCTACTATTCATTTGAGTCCCAGTTCTGTAAAGAGCCAAACAGCAGAGAAGGGAAAGCCAGCAATCTGTGAATCCGGGGGTGGGGAGGCAGGAGGAGCAGAGTTTGGGTTTTCTGGTGTCGGAAGAATCAGGCAGAGGTGCTGTGTGACAGAGCAGGCTGGCTGGAGGCTTGAGGAACCTGCTGAGAGGCTCTCAAAGCCCTGGGCTAACACTTTTCCCCTTCCTCTGGCAGTGCAGTATTGCAGCCAGCACAAGGAGTGAGGACCTGATGCCTGCAGATGTCGTTTGGACAGGCACTGGCTTCAGCACGGACCAGAGGCAGCCACTCCGCAGCCAGGAACTGATGGGAGGGAGAGCAAGGAGGCAACACCAGGAGGACAGGCGCCGTTCTTAGGATCAGGTCCCTCGCCCTGAGCTGGGGTCACTGGCTTCAGTAGCATTTTTAATCTCTTCTCCACATCACCCCCTCATTTACCAAGTCCTGCTCCCCGTGGGCTGCAAGAAGCTCGCTGCCTGCTCCTAAAACACCCGTGCCAAACCATGCTGCTCTTCTCACACCGAGTGGTATAACATGTAGTACAACACAACTCTCCACTTTGTCCCCGATGACAGCCTATTTCATCAGCCTGTTGTTTCCCACCCCAGACAGACACCTGGAAAAAAGTATGAAAACACAGGTGCACAGAGCCTTGCCCAAGATGTCCACACACCCCACGTCTGTCTTCCCCCTCAGCTGTCTCCCCTGCTGCTGGATCCCCAAGGCTTTTGTGCACTGGGACACAGCAGAAACCCTCTCTCCAGTCCCCAGGAGCTTCCCTCCCTCGCCTGCTGTTGCTGTTTTGGGCCTGCTGACAAACACCCACAGTGCCAGGGGCTCCCCGCTTGTCAGGACAGGACTAGGAACTGTGGGCGTGAGAATTAGAAGGGTGGATTTGTAAGTTAAAAATAAAGCTATTCCTTTTAGTTGTGTCTTAATGCAGATTCCAAGCCTCCCTGCCCATAGCTGGATGCTAGAAAACACACGCAGGGAAAGGCAGCTGGGAAAAGGGAAGAGGGGGAAGGTATGTATCCATGAAGGGCTGCAGGGAGCAACAAGGGGGGAACTGCCCCCCTCCACCTCCACGGCTGGGCCCAGGGTCCATCTCTCCCTCAGTGACTTGTGTGTTGTTCACCATCCCCAAGACATACTGCACAGGGTCCAAAGAATCATTAAATCCCCTGGCATCATCCACAAGGGACTTGGGAGCATGATGTCTGGATCTGCCACGGACTACCCTGCCCCATCTCACACCAGCCCGTCCATCGCACTTTTCCATGTCTTACTGCTCAAGGTACAACACTGTATTATGGCTCCCCGGAATAAAGATGGCTCTTCATCAGCTCCCATCTCTCACCAGACCATCACCTGCTGGAGCCAAACTCCCACTTCTTGGATCCTAAATAAGCCCTGAGACATCTCTAAGGCACCAGTTGAGGAGCTCAATCTGCTGTATGCAAGGGCACACGTGCCCACGGTGAAGGCAGCAGTGCTTGTGCCAGGAGATGGAGGCAAACATCTTCCTCTTAAAAAGGCTGGGGGGTGATTTCCTGCCACCATCTTGGGTAGATGAAGGGAGGGGACAGTAGTGGCAGATAGAGTGTGAGGAGCACATCCTCCCATCGCTGCTGGTGTGCAACTCACATCTGTACAGTTCCAGGATGCTCTTACTCCTTACAAATACCATTTTTTAAGACTCACCCAAAGCATGGGGGTAGAACAGCATTCCACTGCTTGTTCTGACCACCAGGTTGACCCACCTGCAGTTTAATATACACAGAGGGAAGGCCAGGCCAGAGGGAAGGTATTTGGACCAGCAACCTCCCTTGGGCCACAGCTTTAGGGTAACAGATTTGAGCTCTGCGCTCAATCCCTTTGAACTGGCAAAGCAGAAGGGCACAAGTCCTAGGAGTAATTTGGATAATGGACTTGAACTACAAAATCCAACTTGTCCGGCCTGTGTGTAGAAAGTGAGATTTAGGGACAGACCCAGCTGGAAGGGACCGTGCTCGGTAGTAAAGGAAAAGGATTTATCATAGAGCTCATTAGAAAACATCTGGGCTCAGCAAATGACCTGGAATGCGACTCGGCAGTGGGGCACTCCTCTCTTCCCAAGTCCCGAGAATGTGAGCTCCCGCAGGGTAAGACTCGAGCCAGCTGTTTCCTCTAATCCCATCAGCCTTCCCTTCCAGAGGGGTCCAAATGAGCGGGAGGGAATGAGAAAGTCCCGTTCCCTCCCCTCGCTAACTGGGATTAGTGGTTTCTCTGTAGTGCCGTGCCAATGTATTTTGGGGCCCTGGGGCAGCAGTAAAAAAACAAGTACCCTCCCATCCCCGAGCAAGTCCAAGTGTGTGCAGTCGCTTTCTTTCCCACCTTGCCCAATTGCTGCCGCTCCCAGGCACCCCAGGCCCCTTTGTCCCCCCACCCCTCACCTCCCCAGCAACTCAAGTCATGCAAAATCCTTCTCCTGTTTGTGTCTGCAGGGGCAGTTTCTGTCAGGGAGGGTCAAGAAGCTGTTGCACTTCATTTGCAGGTGCCCTCTTCCCTACGAGTTCAAACACTTCTTTTTTTCTTTCTACTTGAAAACCACCCGTTTCCTCAGACTCCATTACAACCAGCTAAATCCCCTCCGATAACCATCTTATTTTCTGCTGCACAACCTTCCCCTGCTGCAACCATCCAGAACCTCTGATTATATTCTTTTCCTTGCTGTGCTGCCCAACGGCCCCAGCCGAGCGCAGGGCCTCGTCACAATAGGTGCTTGTATGTGTTTAGAGACAGTTCTGGCACCGAAGTGCCTACAAACTGTCAACCAGCAGCACAAACTCAGAACATACACATGTGTGCAGGGAACATTTTGCACATCACCGAAAGGAAGCCAGCGCCCGCCTGCAGCAGGGTGACTCAGCCCAGAGCAGCACTGCGGCGCGGCTGCACGGGAAGGGGCTCACATACAAACTCTGCAGCCTTTAAGGAAAGTGCCCAGAATCAGAAGTCTCAAAGTGCCAGTTTCTGAACTCCTGCTGCTGCAAGAAAGTGTCAGGACTCTTTTAAATGAACGTAGCAGAGACAAAAGAACGTATATATGTATTCACTAGGAGATTAAACTCCTCTGCTCCCACTGCCCCCGCCCTGCAGAAGACAAATGCAAATATAATCTTTAAGGTGATAACATGATTTTCATATTTTAGAGGGTGTGGTTCATAAAACCATAGAAATGTGGGACCCTGTGAAATCTGCTTTGATTGCTTCCCCCTTCTCCTGCCCTGAAGCAGGATGGTGATTTCTGAGTTTGTGCAGCAGATAATGCTGAAGGAACTGAAGGAGTCTTCAGTAATTGCCGCTCTCCTGAACACACCGTGCGCTCTGTGCTAGCACTGCACCCATTTTTCATCATTTCATCGTTCCGTTTTTAATTTTGGTAACAGGGACTGCCTCAGAGGCTGCTCCAATGTATGATAAGAGTTAACACTGAAGCCTCAGTTAAATAATGAAGAGGCTCATCCTGTGCTCAGAGGAGTCGCAGTGACCTCTCTCTCGCTGCCTGCCTACCTCTATTTATACCTAATATGGACACAAAATCCACAACTTTGCAGATAGTGAACTAGACCCTCCCACGAGCGTGTCGCCCACCAAGATGCTTCCAAAGATTTAAGGGAGTTATTTCTCAGGCATGAAAAGAACCTGGTGAATTCCCTGTTCTGTCTGTCGTGGGGCAGACAGCAGGACTGTGTGGGCTTTCCCAGTGCAACCTCCAGTCCAGCCCACAAACTCCTGTTCCCAGCCCTGGGCTTCCATCCCTCATTCAAAGATGCATTTATTGACATATGAAATACCCCAACTCTCAACAGATTATCTATGAAACCATGGACTCTTCAGAGAGAATTAAACAAAAAACGGGCCCCATGCCTGGAAAAAGGAGGCGGAGGGGAGGGAAGAACACCATCAGCCGTTCCCTCAAACAAACCCAAGGAAATCAGTCCAAAAGCGGGGAGGAGGAGCTGGAAGAACAAAGCAGTAATGGTCAGCACAGAAATAGGTTGTCTTACATCTGAGAACCACGCCAGGGACATCTTCAGGGAGTGTCTAACAAACAAGGTCCTCAAGCTAAAAATTGTCTGCATTTAGTTCATACCAGATTAAGCTACGGGACAAGGACCAGGAATGATGCACTCAACCTTTATGGCCTTGGAAGTTTTAGAGAATTTATGGCCAACAAGAACAGTTAGATCATCTGATACAAATCCATGCGTGTTACAGGTCATTTGATTTCACCCAGGCACTCCCAGGTGGAGGAATTAACTTGCATTTAAGGCATCAAGAGTTGAAAAATCCACCCATTCTTCTACTTGCTTATCCACATCTCCCTGCTCATCATGTCAGTCCCCCACTGCTCAGCAGCATGGGGCAAGCTTTAGCCTCCAGACGTTGCTTCTCATCATACTTCTCCCTCTTAGCACCAAACCCTTCAGCTCCTAGGGTTTCATACCCCTAAGTCCTTGCCATCTCTGGCTATAATCAGTGTTTGTTGTGTCTCGATGTCAAACTTCACATTTGGCTATATCAAAGTCTACACTGCTCCACTTTCTTTTCAGTTTACAGAGCATCCCACCAAACAGCAATTATTCGTATTTGTATTTCCTTCCAGATAATTAATGAAATGACTAATACAAAGCATTACACAGACTCCTGATGGACACACGGCACCCACAGACCCCAGAGTACCACTGTTTTGCAAAACAGCCATGGATCCATTAGGATATGAAATTATTTTCTCCTGTGGCTTCAATCAACCTTTGAACCTAGAAAAGGGGTGCTAAAGAGACACATTACAGGACCCACAGCAATTACCTTCAGCCAAAACCTCCTTTCCCCTTACTCCACTGATAATTGGGGTAAGGATGGGTAACTGGTTGACACTACAGCTCTTCTTCCCTTATTGCTCTGCGTTACAGACCACTGTCCTGCAGAGCAGGTGCAGGAATTTGGTGACAGAGAGCAGGTGACTGGAAGAAATGAAAGGGCAGACAAGAAAGTGCAGAAACGCTTCCCTTCCACAGCCCACCTTCACCTTCTTCTTCCAGCATCTTCAAAAAGCAGAAGCCAAAGTATCTTGTGAAGTGTGGAGTGCGATTCAGTCCAGTGCAGCCGGGATGTGAACTGTGGGGTCGCACAAAACACGCTCTATCGACTGTACAGAGATTAATTTTACCCAGGAATGAAACAGGTACCATGACCAAGGGGCTTTATCACCTTTTTTTTTTTTTATACTTGATTTACCAAGTATCACCATTTCCATCTTAGAGGGGAGAAAAATGAGGTGCTCTCTGTCACAACCAGACTCCTAAATCCCCAGGGAACACATGGCTCATAGGATTAGTTTGGTTTGGGTTAAGCTGTTAGCCACTACTAACAACTTCAAGTGCAGCACCGAGGGGGAGGAAGAATATCCTCTAAAACTTCTAAAAGGAAACACACTCCTTCATACAACAGGAGATTTATGAACTGAATTTGAACGGATAAGGGCATGACCTTTTCTAGGAAGGGGCATACACCCCCGAACCCAGAGCTGGAGACTTTACAAGCAGTACCAATAAAGACTATAGATGAAAAGTGATTTATTACTCACCGACAACTTTCTCTGCGTCTTTGTAAGCTATGGGAGGTGGGTATCCACCACCACGAGGAACATCCAGCTCTAAATAGCTGGCAGTGCTGTACAGCTAAGTGCTGACAGCCAGAAGTCACAGGAGAAAGAGTGATCCACAGCTGAATTTCCATAAACTGTGTTCCCATTTAGTTTCAATCTCAGCTAAGCGTTTCACTGTGGGTGGGCTATAGAGGTTGGACTCTCCAAGCATTTGGGAGACAGGACGCATCACACACAGCTGCCTACTGGAGCTGGCAGTACATACAGCTGGCCAAAATTTGCACCAGTCCCATTTACAAAGGCAAGGCTGGGGTGGGAGGACAAAGTTTATTTCTTACTGTCAGGATGTGTGCAGTAGGTGGAAAAAGCAACAAAATCCAGCTAGCTCAGAACAAAAGGAAGTGTCGGCAACACCTCCCTGGTGCAGAACACAGCTGAAAAAAGGGGGTTTTCCAGCAGGTTACTACATGTGTCCCCCAGCTCTGCCACCAGCCTCTCTCCTAGCTATGGCACAAGAGCTATACCTCGCAGCTGATCACTACCACAACCAGTCTCCTTTCATCTACTCACACCCCCACTGCTTGCCTTTGCAAACAAGCAACTTCACAATTTCTTTCGCATTGTTCCATAAACTCTGAGGGAACCCAATATAAATATCTGGAAAACGAATTCCTTCTCCTTCGGAGAATCATCCGTGGGAACCCTCTGGCAGAGTTAAGTCACCACGGCTGGCATGACGTTGTCTCCTTGGTATCTTCCCTCTATCTCAGAGTTGTCTACATTCATATTTAAGGTAAATCTACTTGGGCAGTGACTATCTTGTGGTATTATGATTATGTTATGCCTAACGCAGCGGTGCCCTATTCTATGAGACACAAGGTCTCATGCAACTCCATGTAAGGTAATACAAGTCAATGTTTTCTCTCCTTATCAGATTCAGATTTACACTGAAGTCAGCATTGAGGATCTCAGTGTTTTGCACCTACTAGTGATTCTATAAGCAACCACCTGCTGGACAATAAAACAGAATTCCTAACTTAGTAGAGAGTTGCCATTAATTTGGGGCAATTTGTGGATAGCAAATGGTTGCAGAATGTACCCTTCTGGAGTCTCCCAGGTATGAAGTGGGCAGTTTCCCCTGAGACTCCATGACCTGCCAAGTGAAAAAATAGTCAGAAAGGGACGGCTGATCAAGTCGGTGGCTCAAGGCTCAAATTTGAGCCCCAGCTGTGTGCCACATTCCCTCCAAGACTTATTACTGACCTTGGCCACAGCTTCGCCCATCTTTAAAATGGGAACTATAAACCTTTCTACCTCCCTTAATCCCATCTGTTTAGTTTGTAAATTCTCCAGGGCAGAGACTGGTTTTTATTTGTGTGTACAGCACCACGTACAGCAAGGTCCTGATCTTGGCTAAGGCTCCTCGGCAATATTGAAATACAAAGAAATGACGGTACCTTGATCAAACACAAAGAACTCAGATAAACAATAGAAAAGCAGCTTGATACTTTTTTTTTCCCTGCAGTCTCTCCTTTTCCGTGACTTGTTTATTCATCTCAAAGGCTCAGCAGACATCTAATCAAGCTGTTAAGAGTCAGATTTGTGGCCAGTCAAGCACTTGGGGAGTGGTGAAACGTTCAAAACCAGTTCTACTCAGCAAACAGCTCAGTTTTGGGGGGTTTTCTTCCCTTCTCCTCAAGAGCGCTATGGTTTTTTTACTCACTGTACACTCACCATTTCCCTATTCCAATAGCATCAGGATGATAGAGCAACTTCTCCATTAAAAGGTCTCGTTAAGTTTTGGGTAGGGACACCTGATTTTTTTAGGTCTATCTTGTTTGCACTTTTTGGCATCGATCCAAATCACGCTACAGTTAGACGGAGCAATGATTTCAGCAGGCTTAAGAAAGAAGGAAAAATGTGATAGTTTCCAGATGAGTGTATTACACTAAATTTAACATGCCTTTTGGTACTTAGAATTTCCACTTTTCCCCCTTCCATTTATGTAATTAGAAATCAAGCAGCAGGAAACCGTTCCTATTCCAACCTCAGCTGGGAACAGAATGGTCTCATTCCCTGAGAGAGAAACAGGAGAGTTGTCCTCACAAGGAGATGTTTTGCACAGCTTACATGGACAGGTTCAAAAATAGGTTTTGAATAACACAATTTCAATTAAAGCAAAATAAATACAGGCCAATTATGTGCTAGCTGTATATGCACATACATAACATAACAAGGCAGCTGCGAAAACCAAGAAAATTTAGTTCTTACCCCATCTAAAGAGCAATGACAAATTTTAAATTCCACTGGTTAAATTGTGCAATTTTTCCACACTCAACCCTAATGGATTTCATATTCACAAGCAAGAATATTTGTTCTGATTATTCTCACCTTAGCAGTAACGGACACATTGTGAATTGATGTCTATGATGGTACCCTCTGAGTTTCAGGGCTAGAAGAATCACTCAATCACAGGCCACAGTAGATCACATTAAGAATTAACTCTTGGAAGTCCTATTTGAACTAAAGCAGAGTACCCAGGGAAGGACAACTCTTTCACAGGGACAATAAATAAAAATGAAAGCCACCATCATGGCCCAAATGACACAGTGCCAGCCAAAGCCTTTTCTGCACGTTGACAGTCGTCATATTCAGAGCGTTGCTACTGCTTTTGGTTCTGCTGTTTCTTACCCCGATTGATGCTCCTCTCTCCAGCTGAACTCGACTGCTACCATTGCAGCACACACACATACTGAGAACTCAATAAAAACACTTTCCAAACCACAGAGGAGCAATGGCTCCAAAGTACATAGTTCAAATTAAAAATTGGGGCCAGAAAAAATGATTCAAAATTGGGAAGAAAGAAAGAGATCCTGTTTCCAATAAGCTGTTTTGACCTGACTGATGAATGTAGTCCGGCAAGGGAGGAGGTGGAAAAACAAGGACATGCTCATGCAATGGTCCTGGATGGTATCATGCTTTGACAGTCTTTAATGCTGCTCTGGCATTACAGCTATTTTATTTCACAAGTCCGTTGCTCTAGGCAAGCTCTTCGGTTTCTGTTGACTCTGGGCACAGCTCAACATGTTTCTTCGGCTTGCAAGTCCACACACAAGTGCCCAGGGGGACGAGGGGGTGCAGGACTGCTGCAGGACCCAGATCCCATCTCAGGCCCAATGCTCAGTAATACAAGGATTTTCTCAATCTCTCTGAACTCAGAAGGCTGTCCCCTCAATCCATCCCCTTCCTTTTTTTGGCATGTGTTAAAAAACAAATATTGCACAACTTGTTTTCCATTGTGTTTTCCTTTCGAGAGGAACTTTTTTGTCACTCTTCCCTCTGCCAGCACTCATCAGGCAGCAGAACAGGCTTCTGATAAAGGAAAACTCTATTTCAGTCTATACCACTCCCTTTCTTTCTTGGGAGACGTGCATTTACACCTTGTGCTACAAGGACAACATGCAGCAAGCACAGAACAAAGAAAAGAGGTCCTTGAGAGCCATCTCAACAGCTAGAAAATCATGCTGAGTAGAAGCAGCAGTGAAGATGACCTCTCAAGTCAGAAGAAGAGCAGTAGACAACATGCCAACAAGGAATTACAAGGACTGGGGTAAATGTGAAGTAGACGGGAGTACTTGGACTAGTCACTTGCCAAGGTAATAAAACATTTTAGCTTTAAATATTTGTGACCTATTCCCAGACACTGAAACCTATACGTCCTCCCACAGAAGAGGGGTGAAAAAAACAATCAGCCTAAAAGCTAAGCTCAGAGGCCTGTGCACCAGTTTAATTCACCCACTAAACTTTCAAACCTCCATGGTCACAGGGTCACTCCATGGCTCAAAGCTACAAGAGGCAGTACGGGCTCTGCCTGTGTCAGTCACACAGTCAGGATTCGCCCTTTTGGGTTCTACCTCTTTGGAGAGGACAATCTTCTAACTTTAAAAGGCAACCGTACAAACAGGATATCAGAGTATTTATATTCCTCTCCAAACACCAGCACGAGCAGCAAGGCTCTAGCGGGTGATTTATAAGGTGGGAATGCTTCTTTGAACTGCACGTTAAACGCAGGGTGCTTTTCGAGAGTGGAGAGGAACATACGACCAGGTGGTCAGAGCTGCAAGGTACCCAAACTGAAGTCCTCTCCTTCCATTCTCTCTCTCACACACACAAAGTCAACACACCAGAGAAGGCCATTTTTCTTTTATTTATTTCCCAGAAGAGCTCTTCCTTGCACTTTCCAGACACGATACAAAACAAGCAACAGAATTTTGTTTCATGTACAGAAACAGTTTGTTGGAGTATAAAGAGTTACTGGTAATCGTTACTGAAGAACGTTGGCTTATTCCAGGGGCACTTCAATATTCCTGAGGAATAATCATTGATTTCTCCTTCCTTCCCACTGGGATAGTCTTAGTCATTAGTCACTGTTCCTGTAAAGCAAGAAGGCTTATATTATTAAAAAGCCATTTGGGTTCCTTACATGGGAGGTGCTGCATGATGTAAAGCAAGCCACTTGGCTCTGTAACATTCCCAGAAGGTAGGCTAACATTTTCATCCTTTGCTATACCAAGAAGTTGAGTACGGAGAAGTTAAGCCGCTGTTTTCATGCCAGAAGCATGCCATGTTTTCATGCATAAACTCCTCCACTCTGATGAAATGGGTACTTCCAAAAAAACCCCATTTTGTTCAAGTTAACTATTCATAGATTGAACAGAAATCAGATAGATATCAAAGCCACAAAGGTCAGGAGGAAAGGCTCCAGCTGTCAAACTTCTTGTATTGTTGCACATCAATATAATCCACATTGCAATCAAAGTACAAGGTTGTGGGGTTTGGGTTGACAAATAATACAGGTTAAATAGCCCAAAAAATAGGATTCTTTCTATTTTGCGAGGAAACCTTAGGCCGTGTAATTCTCAGCCATACCAGGTTAAGCTTGAAATGGCTAGATGCTGATTTTAAATTCAGCTGAAGTCACAGTGACATCCACTTGATCAAATTACTTAAAATGAAGAAAAAGTCTAATTTGTGGTCATAAGATTCTGAGAGCTTTTTTAAGTAGTCTCTTGACAGAGATGAATGGCTCTTGGTGTTAGCGTTTCATGATCAACCTACTAATCCAAAGGCTTGGCAGTGTCATGACCCAAGTTACAGCTACAGCAGCTGCAAAGGTGCTCTGTAAATCTCCTGATTACTTGGTATTGTGAAGGTCCTCTGCCCTCTCTCATTCTCACTTAGGATTCAGAATTAAGAACTTGATCCTGAAGAATCAAGACTCCAGACTGGATAAAGCCTTGAGTAGCCTGGTCTGAACTCACAGCTGACCCTGATTTGAGGTCAGGCTAGATGACCTCCTTGAAATCCTCTCCAACTTGAATTATCCTGTGATCCTATGAACTTGACAGGTTTGGAAAACTAGAATTAATTTTGTTCAAGTTAATCCATGTTAGACTTCTCTCTCTCTCTTAATAAAGCTGACTTTTTTGCAGACTTTCACATTTTGAAAAGTTAGCATTTGAACAGAAACTGTTTTGTAAATGAAGTCCTACAGGGTTTAATATTTTCTAGGAAAAAAAAACAGACAAGTGATAATGCAACAATATTTTCCATGCTCCTAACCAACAGAAATGGAATAATTTTCTTGTAATAACCCTGGAGCCGTTATCCATGACACGACATTTTGGAGAGAATTAATGACATTAACCATTAGATGGCTTCATCTGCATCTTTCCTCTCTCACCATGTTCAGCCTCTTTGTGCCAGAGAAAGGCAGTGGAGACTGCACTGGGAAATGATTTGTCTAGTCTTGTGCCAGGCAGGCAGATGCACTTCTTCTTGAAGTGTTCTTTCAATTACCTCATGCTCCAAAGGACCACCCTTGCCCCAGAGCACAGATTAGTCCTTAATCCAAACAAAATCCTTTACTAGGCTGACCTGAAAGTCAGTTTTCTGTTGCCCAACATCCCCTGTAACAAGCATCCTTGAACGAATAACACGCTCTCAGAACACGTGAACCATTTACCATTCACATGAAGCCATGGTTGTGTCATTCCAGCTTCTTTTTGGAGACAGCAATTGTAGGAATACCCTCAGGATGGTGTGGAAAGGTACCGTGTTTTGACGTTAACACATCTGGCCAGAAGAGTCAGGCATAGAAATTCTGGGATGTGAGCTACAGCTGGCAATATTGTAGCAGCTGCATCTAAGTCACAGCTTCTCTAGACTGGTATCCACAATACTTGAAGAAGTTGTTTAAGAATCTTATTGTTTCCTTTTCTTTACAGGCAGATGAAGACAGTATTTGTAAACAGACAGGGCTGCAGAAGGCTGGCTAAAGCTCATCTACCAGTAAATCTAAGGAGGACTGGACCCAGCTTTCAGCTCTAGGTGCATCAGGAAAAAGCCTAAGAACACCTCTGGGCCTCCTTCGTCAGGCAGATGAGCAATACAGGGACAATTTCTGCCTTCTGTGTACTGCTCCTGGCAGAATGTTTTCCCTCAGTGCTTTCTGTAGTGCTAAAATAACTATATGTCCTGGTGGATGCCCCTCCACTGGTATCAGTGAAATGCTTTGTGGATTTGAAATATGCAAACACACACTCCTTTTAATTCCAGCTGCCACAATGACAAATTACTGTAAGAACAGCCCCAACTTTTACATGTGAAGAAATAAAGAAAATATTAATGGAGTCAGTTTGTGGACTTAGTGCACTGTAGTCAGTTTGTGAGCACACAAATGGTTCCTGCTAATTAATCTATTTTTAAAAATTTTATCTCAGTCAGTCGTAATACTAAACTCACTTAAATTATCTGCTTCAAAACTACTTAAAGTGTACAATTTCCTCACACTAATTATTACATTACTATCCAGTCAAACAAGCTACAAAACTTAGAAGTGTTTAGTTTTTTTCATGTTGAAAAAAAAAAAAAAACACCATAAAAACCCACAGAAGAGCAAAGATTTGCTTCCACATGCATCTGACACGCCTGACATGCTTCTTCCGAGTTCATCTCTTTCAAAGTTTGAAGACAGAATCTTACCTTTAGTTTAGTTTTTCAGCTTTTCTACCAGGTATTTTTATTAGATGTGTTTCAGGTTGTGGGAAAAAACCTACCTGCAGGATCTGTAAAACTAATTCTGTATTTTCAGTCTAGTAAATTTACTGCTAAACACACCAGACATTAAAAGTTTCTAAATATCAGGGGAATCGCCTCCGCTTCAGCAACGCCAGTTTCTTCTTACTAGCACTCTCTTGGGAAAGGCAGAGGAATATCCATTCTAAAGCTGTCTTGATGTACCATTTAGTGCTAACTTATAAACTGTTACCTACTAATAGGAACTAGTACTGATACTTACTTTTACAAATTTACCATGGAGAAGATATGGAGACTGGAAGTCGTGCTGACAATTGGAATAAGCCATTCCTAACCCCATCCCCGACCCAAAAGCGATAGGCCATGTCTTTCCTGTGGGGGAAGGAAAGCCGAGAGGAAAAGCTGAATTCAAGAAAAGCTGTTGGTGTCACACGACCGTGATAGCAGTGTCAAATAAACACCAAGTCAGACTGAATTACTGGAAGATGCATTTTCAAGTTCTATGAGTCCTAAAATCAGCTAAAATCCAGATCACTTCAGAAGAATGACAGTCAGAGATCATATTCAGAATTTAATAGAGAGCAATCTCTGAAGATATTACTTAAAATTATGCATTAACCAAAGCATAACTAAAACAGAACATAGATCAATTTAAAAACTGATACAAACTGGCATAAATTGATGTCTGAACACATGGCTCCAGTCACTTGGCTCAAGGTTTCCTGCAATTCCAAAATTTGAGCTGAGCACAGTAAGGGCCTGGAGGCACATAACCGTTGTGTAACACGGTTGTTACAAGTTTAGGTAACTCCACTTCAACTGAAAAGGCCTGACCAATAATGAAAGAATTGGTCTAAAGTGCTAATTAAGTTTTATACGCCTCAAAGATTTCCTGGTTTAAAACTCTACCTAAAATAGATTGAAATTAGGAAACCAGGCAGTCAAGATTTTATATAAAAGTATTCTTACTTTTGAAGAAGATGACTGAGAAAACAATTCCTAATCCGAATCCAGCACCTGGAAGAAAAAAAATGCAGTGAGTGAAGATTAGATAATGCAAAGTAATGGAAAATGACTTAGTTCTTCACAGTAATTCTCAGGAATATCAGACTACACATTATTTCTGCACATCAACCAAAAATGCTCTTAAATTGCAATTAAGAAAGCAAGAATTACTTTTTTTTTTTCAGAAGGAACTGTAACCAGCTAATTCAGATCAGAATCCCAACATACACAAGTACATTACCAGAAAGATTTGGTAAACAAACCAGACTCTCATCCCAGGGAAAGTTACTGAATTTCTGTCACCATCTACAATGTGGAATTAAGATTTATTTGGCTCATTGTCAGCAAATGAGAAACACTTAAATGAAAACTTACTGTGTCCTTGAGCTTTAAATTTTGCAGATGAATATCTTATTGTATTTCGTTTATCTCACTACTTTAACTACTTCAGTGTGTGTCCTGAGGGCAGCAAAACTTTGATGCTTTGTGTTACCCTATACCTTGCAAAAGAAAGCTCCAGGCTGCTTATCTTTCACATCCACAACATTCATTATGGAGCACATTGAAACACATTAGGAATGAGTGACTTTTTACATCCTTATATTATATACAGAAATAACTGCAGCAGTTGAAAAAAAAATATTATCCAGCACCATTAGAACACTAGGTTGGCATATTCAAAAATAATTTCTGCTTTCCTTGGAAAGTGCACTTATTTTTTACAAGAAGTCAGGCAAGTCTGCAAGACTCCTCTCATGACTCAATAAATATAACAGTGAAAACTTTGAGCTAAGGGGGTAATTCCACCTTTAGTTACATCCATTAAAGACAAGAATTTTAGATAAGGTGCAGAAGTACAAAAGTTTAAAAAGTGGAAAAAAAAATACCCTTCATGTATACTCTCACTGAAAAACACCTAAGAATTTGGGGTTTCTTTTGCAGTAAACGCATCCTGCTATGGGTTTCAATTCTCCCCAATATAAGAAATCTAACTTAAGTATAACAAGATTTATTAATTAAAATACATACTTTTTTTTTTTAATTGCCCTAAAAGGAAGTGAACTTCATTTAAGCTCCTGTTGAATGCATTACTAAGTGGGTTGAGTTCAGAACAATGCCAAAGAATCCTATACCCTCTTGGCTTACTCTTGAGTCCTGTGTTCAGTTCTGGGCCCACACTCCAAGAAGGACATTGAGAGGCTGGAACGTGTCCAGAGAAGAGCCACCAAGCTGTGAGGGGGCTGGAGAACAAGTCCTGTGAGGAGAGGCTGAGGGAACTGGGCATGTTGAGTTTGGAGAAGAGGAGGCGGAGGGGACACCTCCTTGCCCTCTGCAGCTCCCTGAAAGGAGAGCTCTCCCAAGGGAACAGCGACAAGACCAGAGGGAATGGTCTGAAGTTGTTGCAGGGGAGGTTTAGAATGGATATTAGGAAGAGTTACCTGACTGAGAGGGTGGTCAGGTACTGGAAGGGCCTGCCCAGGGAGATGGAGTCACCATCCCTGGAGGTATTTAAAAAACATGGAGACGTGGTATTTCAGGGAATATTCCAGTATTTTGTTTGTTTGTTTTCTCTGGTGTGTGTCTGGTTGGACTCAATCTCAAATGTCCCTTCCAACCACTAAGATTCTGTGATTCTGTACAGAAGTATGTTCCTTTTTTTTATTTTTGTTACGTTTCCTTCTGCTCTTTAAACCTTTTTCCTTGCAGAAATTGATTATTAAAACAATGTTTACTGCACTGCCTTGTAAATTAACTAAACACTCCACAATTTTCATTGTCTAAAATCCCCTCAAATATTAGAATAGAGATGACCAGAGAGATGATCTTAGCAAATCCCCTGATATTCACTCTCCTGTTAGGACTAAGACCTGGAAATCGGAGTTGCTTTTAAAAACCTCTTTTCATTTTACTACAGATTTTCAATTGTGAGAGAGGTAACTACTTTACCAGGTCATTACAGCTTCAAGAGTAGGCTTACAAAACATGCCACCGCAGGAAGAACTTTGACCGCCTGCCAAGTGGTCCTGACATAACTCCCCCAGACATTTCAGAAGGGGAGCATTTTGCACTCTAATCATTTGCACAGTGAAGGGAAAGTCTCAACTCCTCAGATGTCTGGTTGGAGCTTTAGGTTTCTTCTGTATTTCAGACAGTAAGAGATACAATGCTTGGAGCATCTTGTATAAAGAGCTAACTGCTCACACCAGTATTTATCTGCAGACTGGTAGAGACATCATGTATTACTAAAAGCAGCAGTTCATCCATGCCAATTCCTCCACTCCCCCTTCCCAAGTAGGGCCTTCCTCCTGTACCTCTGCTATAAAACAGCTGGTGCTGGCTCTCACAGAATGTTTATGCTATTAAGGATAATTACTATCTTCAAGAATTCATCCAACGGACAACTGTTTGGTCCCCTGATCCGACTCATTCTCCCAGTCTTTTCCTACAATACAGAGTTGCGCTGCCTTTTCAGTTTGAGCTGTTGTATTCTACGTCTGAAAAGGACTTTCTGGAGGTAATTACTTTCTGTTCAGGCAGCACTAGGCGTTGTTAGAACTGTCCAGTTCAGAAGGCCTGTCATGCAGTGAGTGATACTGGTCCTACGCTTCCTGTCCAAGAAAAGATTCCCTCTGCCAATGCAAACAGTTTAGCTAATCAATGAGGAATGATTTACAGGATGACAAATTTTGCATCATCTCCATGCAGAGCCCAGGCAGTTTCTAATATCACCACATTTTCCACGTTACCAGTCAATCCCACATTCTTCTCACCAGCATGGCAATAAACTGCTTGCTTTCTTAAGAAACCACTGCACTAGGGAAGCTGCTAAAGTTAATGCAGTTTCTTTCCATCTACATCCAGAAATAGTCATTATCTTGTATTCTCTTCACATCCTTCAGGTGCTTTCTCACAGTACACCCCCACTTGTAAGGGCTCCATGCAGACGCCATCAATGCTGCTTCCTGTTGGCCATAGCAGAAGCTACAGGATACACTTAAAAGGTGAAAAATTTATTATTTCTGCCAACTGCAATTCAGCCTAAACCTAAAACAAAACACGGGTCTTCCCCCATGCTAATACCCAACACCACTGTTAAGCAGATGTGGTCCAGCATCCCTGACTTGTGAAGACATAATGGTCTTTCCCAAGAAAGCTTTTTTTCTGAAGTAGTGAGAAGCCAGGTTCTAGAAAAGGGATTAATCTTTTTCATGAAAATGCACAGTGACAATTTTAGAGGCTATCGTTGCATCCTGTTCCAGCAGGAAGGGGAGCAGAATGGCTGATTAGTTTAAAAAGTTGACAGTAAGATAGAGGGCCTTGTTTTAACTACTGAAAATGCTAGAGAGAAGTAAAGGAGGAGATCTAAGAGCCAATGCTTTTTTGGTTTTAAGTACAAGAAGGCAACTTGAGAAACAAAGCCAAACAAGTACCTTGGCTTCCCTCATCCCAAAGGCAGTTCTGTTCATTCCTTTTCTTACTGAGGAACAAACTACAGTCTAAGCTGAAAACTGTTGCTGATCTCAACACCCAATTAACAAGAAATGCTCAGATCTGCCCTCACACGTCAACCAGTGCACATGGAGCATTTGCACTTTTCTACTTGGTTTTAACGTTTAAGCATTGGTTTTAACTTAAGACAAGAAGCTTTAGTTACATTTAATTTCTTAGCCCATCTGTGGGTAGCTTGTCACTCATCTTCATTCCACTAGAAAGTATTTGTGGTTATGTGGTCATTTCCCGCGTCTCCAGGACCAAGGGGGAGCTAAACCATGGAAGCAAAGTAATGTGTATCACTTTAATTCTATATAGTTACACCAGAGATAAACAATGGCAAAGCTGTTGATGAGTTTTACAGGTTTAAGTTCTCACATGCTCAATTTCCTTCTAAAGGGGCAACATGTTGCTTCAAAGAGCCTCCCACCTGACCAGGGGACACCAGGTCTGCAGCTGTTTCTACTAAAGATCAGCAACTCTAGGCCAGGCTTTAACTTCGTAACAATAAAACATGAAAGGTTTGTCTTACAATAAAAACAAACGAACATGGAAAAGCTAAGGGCTTGATCCACCGCCGGGCACATTTTTCCCTCCTCTTCTTGCATGACAGACTCTTTGGAGGAAAAGGCCACAGGAAAGAGTGCAATGCATTTTTCACCTCCTCTGACAGTTTAAAACGTTTAACTAGAAAAACAGCCTCTTCCACCCTCCATCTATCACTTCAACTCATTTACAATCAGTGTCAACAGGGGACAGGACAGTTCTATGGACATCTTACTCCCACCCTCCAGTAAGCATCCCGGCCATACAGACCAGCACAGCCACACGGAATTGGTATTAGGCAGGAAGCCCAGTCTCCAGAACTTTTTCATTTTTTGGTTCATAAAGCTTCCAAGAAAAATGTCACAGTACCTCAAATCAATCTAACACACAGAAGAGCACGTGCCGTATACCCAACAGGCCATCATAAAAGTGTCTCAAAGAGAAACACAAATCTTCAGGATGGGCTCCTACCCCATCAGAACATCTGGGAAAAGCTTTTTCTATAAATTTCATCAACAGTCCCTCCAACAGCGATACTACACGGTCCTTTCCTAGGCAAACCAAGTGCTGTGGGCTGAAGCAGCTACTAAGGATGCCACACCTAAGCAGACTTCTCTTCAATAGCTTGAAACTTAAAAATAGGATTAAACTATGCTCATTGACATCTGGCAAATGTGTTGCCGTTACTATAGCAGCTGGAAGTTTGGAAAGTACTTGTTTTCTTTTTGATTCTTTTCCTCTGCCATTTCTTACTCACAGCCTTCTCTCCTTCAGATTCTCTTATTTTACAATTAAAAGAACTTTCTCATTTCATTTCAATCATTTAGGAGCTCCTGGAAGGCGCTTCTTGTTCTAAGAAAATAGCAACCGCTCTGTACAGACAAGACTCTCTAAAATAGGTCACAGACTTGTCCCAACAGAGAATTCTTCTCAACTAGAAAGAGAGATTTCCCCAGGATCACGAAAATCTACTAAGCTCGGTTAGTTTGTCTCTGAGGACAGTGACAGAAACAGCTTCGAGGTCCAACAACAAATCTCATCTATGCACCTGATTTGGGACATTTAAAATAAGCATCAGCTCAGTCTAGCACTAAAATTTGCTTCAGGTAAGAAAATACCCAAGACAAGTCAAGATCTTCAAAACATAAAAAAGGCAAGCAACTCTAAAAACTATGTTCTCCCTCTTGTTGTAGGGAGTGCTGTCTTGCAGTCCTCCAACCCCACTTTGACAAAACACATAGATAGTTGTTTTGCAGAAACGGGCAGGAGGGCCTTCTTCATACACCAGAGCCTTTACAGGGCACCACTTCACACCAGTTAGAAATCTGAGACCATGAAATCACTTATTTACAGAGAGAATTAATTTTAAGCAGACTGTTAGCAAGGTCTTTCACGGCAGGAATCAGATTTTCTTCAAACACCAACTTTGAAGCTTTATTCTCATCTCCCCCGTTGTGTGGATTGTTTACATAGCAGACAGAAAAATGAGCAAGGACACCAGGAGAAAACATAGTGAAACTATATACCAAGAACTCGAGGAAGAAGAAGGAAAAAAGTGTGTTTTGTTTTATTCCAGCGCTTGACTGTAGTAACACAGAATAGCTGGAATGACAGAACATAAATATCCAAATACCATTATAACACAAAAATCCCAACATACTTTCAGGGGCCGCTTTTACCCTTAAGCACTCCTGCAGTTCAACCACTGCCCAAACCTTAGATAAACATCAGCACTTTTGCAGATGGACACACAGCGGTGGGAGGTATCGCTGTCAGCCCATCATCTCCCAAGCAATCACATCCTTGGTGAGACAAGAGGGCACACGTATTTCCTCCCTCTTACAAAAGGGGGAAGAAGAGTGGAAGCTGCTCTTTGAATAGCCAGCACAACAAAGGATCTCATCAATGTTTCATCAAGCTTTTAAACAAAATCAGGGTTGCACCCTCTTTAGAAGCACATATATAAGAAATCAGCAAGATACTCACAATATGGAAAACATACCTCTACCTTGTCTTAGGCAACAAAACATTCCACTACTGGAAACAGTAACATTGATAAAAAGAAAACTTTTGCTGGTGTAAACACATCCACATTTAGGGCTTTTGCAAGTCTAACAATCATGCTCCTTCACACCCAGCCAACGTAGGTTGACCATTACTGACGTCTACTGGCCCATCTAAGAAATAGAGGCAATTTAGAGCAAGAAGTGCTACAGTGGCACCTCACTAGCAGAAACGTGAAGGAAAGAAGCCTGATCCTTTCCAAATCTCTCGCTGTTAATTTATTATCATCAAGCATGTGCCAGCAGTCCCAAAAGGATTCTCCATAGAGAACTATATCCGACATAACAAAGAACAAATACTCATTCCCTTCTACTGCTGTAACATCTCAAGGACCAAAACAGCGTTCCAGGATATCACTTGGCTAGAATCCCCTTTCCCTGGACAGTGTCACTGTGTGCCACCTCCCAAAGAAGGCACAGCTGGCATCTTACCAATACACTAATGCAGAGGACAAGGAAGTCAGTACACTCTGGGTTCCCTTCCGGCTGAGGTGATCTTACGTAGCCTAGGGTTTTAAATGGCTGCACTATCAGACAGATGCCACAGCTCTTCCTTACGGTTTTCTTGCACATCAGCAGCACTTCCAAGAGCAGGTTGGAATGAGGGTCGAGCAGGGCTTCCCCCCCAGAGCTGATCGGGCACATCACGGCAGGGCAGAGCTTCCTGACTCAAGTCGGATGGCTAGCCAAGGGGAACAGCAGGATACAATGCAGTCAGAAGAGAAACCTGGATTTCTAAAGATTTTCCTGTCTTTTTCTTCCAACAGATGCTAACAGCCTTTTAATTAGTAGACTGGCATTGCATTCAGAATTCTGCTAACAACATAACTGAATATTGCTATCAGATTTTTGACTAAAAGCCTATTGTTAGAACAGCATCTGTCCACCTCTTCCAAATAAAATATTTTTCTGTTGGCTGTATCACAGCCTAAGCCGTAAGCAGTTAATATTTACTCTACTTGATCTGCTACAAGATACAACCTGTAGAACTGGATCTTCTCCTGTAGGACAAAGGAAAATAACTCATGGTCATAAACAAGGCTCACATAACAACGCAGTGGTATGCTTGCACAATATTCACGTTCTCCAGTATTACGAACAAAATCCCAAAGGAAGAACAAATCTTTTGACCTGGTAGCTGGGACCGGATGGCCATACTACAATTGCCAAGCAAAAAAAACTTCAAAACAGGAATTTCAGGATTTTTGTATATTTAGAGAAAGTCTAATCCAGTTTTCAGAAAGTATAATCAAGTTTTATCATTATATAGACTGACTTTATCCTATTCACAATCATGTGAAGGATTATTTAAAAATAGTGACATTGCAATCCATACAATGATTCTTTCTGAAACATTCAATCTGTGGAATGACACAAACAATATCATTTCACCCTTGCCATTAACAGAAACAGCTACTCAAGCAGGCCAGATGATGCAAGCCAGAAAAAATCATGTTAACAGTTGCAGGAGAACTGAAAGTGCCCTTTTCTCTTAAAGCATTCCTATTAAATGGAAATTAGAAGCATTTTATTCTCAGATGTCAAAACATAGGATTAGAGGAAAATGAACGTTACCACACTGGGTTATTTACAAGCTTCCAGGCTGAATTTTGGTCAAACAGAGACATACATCAAAACATTTGTCTTCTGCAAAAAAAATTAGCTTCAGCATACGAACTTAACACACAAGCCTAGAAGCAAGCAGCTTTCCTTTCAAGATCAGGTAAATTACAGTGTCCAGCTCATTCAAAACTGTAACAGTTTCAAACCAAGACACCCAGAACACAACTCTCTCTCTCCTTACACACATACTCTTTATTGCCTCCCTGTTCCCTAGAAATGGCATATAATAATTTGTCCAAAATTACAGTCTTGCAGAGAAAAATAAAATGTCAGTCCTTTGTGAGTAACTGTCTTTCCACATAAACAGGCATGAATCAGTTAAACAAACCAACCCTTTAAACAGGGTTTGAAGCCAGTAGGATTGAAGAAGACCACAACAGCATTTACGTCCCTGTCCCTCCTCTGCAGAGCTCTACTGATAAAAAGGAAGAAACAGTTGTGAAGACTGGAGGAGACATGGGAGTTTATAAACCTTTTCAACCTGGAAAGAAAAAGAAAGCCACTGTAGTTCAATTCTCCTTCCCCACACATGAAACAAGCAACTTTTCTCATTGGTGACAAAAATCAGTATCAGGAAGAAAGACAGAACAGAAGATTAATTATTCAAATGACTGCACAGGTGAAAAGTCTTGACAATGTTGTGAAGCTGGAGTCTCCATGATTTGGATTACCCATCAGAGAAACCTCCTGGTTGACCAGGAAAGCACAACCCAGCCTACTGCACGCAAACCACCGTGGCTACACCTAGACTTTGAAAGGAAAGGGACAGGGACAGAAATACACCCTCATCATTAGCAAAAATAATTGTCAGATCTAATAAAAAGGGGGTGAGCAAATAAACTCCAATTAACAATGTTTTGTGCAAGCATACAGAGGCTTACAGTACTTAACTCTGAAATTAAAAGCAGCCTTAACAATGCCTGACAACATATTCTGTTTTGAACTAACAGGAAAAAGGAAAGAATTTTAATACTAAATTACAAGATGAGCACAGGTAGTGACCAGGAGGTCAAAAACATATCAAAAGACGTAACATAAGATTAATATGTATTTTGGACATTTTAGTGGCAGGACATCAAGTTTCTTCCAGGAGCTTGATCTCCAACTAAAACAGTACCACGTCACTACAACCGACAGAGTCAACCATAAACTGGCTGAAGCAACTGAAGTGGAAAACCTGATAGACTACGACAAGACAGGACAGGCTGCATAGCCCGCAGGTATTAATTAGTACTCTTAGTATTATTAAATACTATTGCCAATAAAGACATCCT
Source organism: Thinocorus orbignyianus (assembly GCA_013400375.1). Taxonomy (NCBI): domain Eukaryota; kingdom Metazoa; phylum Chordata; class Aves; order Ciconiiformes; family Thinocoridae; genus Thinocorus; species Thinocorus orbignyianus. The sequence goes on from VXBW01003514.1 coordinate 250,214, forward strand.
GATAGCTGCCACTTCCCCTTCTCACGCTCTTGTTTCCCCATGTACCTCCAGCCCTCAAATTAATCCACAGGAATAATCTGTCTCTATAGTTCTCACAGACACTGGAGAACTGTCAAGCGTTCAAGACTTCAGAAACCCAGGACTCTCCTTTATTTACAGGTTCTGGAATGGGAAAACAGAGGGCTAATCACAATGCTGTTCCCCAGCCATTGGCTGGAAAGATTTCCCTTGCAATAGCACTCAGGAAGGATATGTAGGGCATACAGGAAGAAAGCTGTGGCCACTAAAAGGAAAAAGTGACAAAGAAGTGAGGATTTGGTAAAATTCTATATCCTACATGACAGCAACAAAATTCTCAGGAAAAAAAGTTTATTTTCTTTGCTTGGAGTTTTCAGCCACCCTTGACAGTTTATTGGAAACTGCAATAACATTACAGAAACAATCACCATAACCATGAACTTTTAAAAAAGTCCCTGCATGAGAAAACAATTATTTCCACTGAGATAGACTGAGAAAGTTTGTGTTGTCAGCACTCAGTTAACAGTCTGCATAGCCAGGCCAACAACTCACTTTACATTTAAAGGCCATCACCATCTTCAGTCACAAACCACTGGCGCATGAAGCAACTTCTGGGTTGTTCTGACTTCCAAAATTTGTATTGAGTCATTTGTTGTTAACACCAAGAAGGAGGTTGTCAGCACAGACAGTTCAGTTACTGGATCAATCATAAAAGCATAAAACCCAAAAATACGCTATCACACACGAGGAGAAACGTGTCAGAGATCATCACACTGGGTTTAGTGCTAAGGACAGTATTAAAGAGCTGCAGCCTACATGCCTTTTTTGGGCAATCTAATGAAAAAACATGACATTTACTGAAACCTCTACTCAATGCCACAATGAAGGTGACACTGGGAATCCTTGGTCTATAGCACTAGTGCAGAAAGTCTAAGTGCATTTTCTTTCTTCTTTTGCTACTTTAGGATGGAAAAAACCACCAAATTAAACCAAAAGGTCTATTGAAGAGATATGCTGCACTGAAATCCACCCTGTATCCACTTCTTTCAGCCTCCCAGAGAGACTTTCCATGTACAGGATTCCTACATGTACAGCTGCAGCATGCAACAAGTTCTTGTTTATAATTTGGCATACTTAATATTTTATGATAAAGCAACCAGTGCTATGGAAACATAAATATATCTGGATATGTTTGTCAGACAAACCTGAATAGAATTTCATAAGGCAAAACATTGCTCTGGAGCACTTGACACTTTTCAAAGGCCTGTTATAAACAATGGAAGTTTCAGTTTACTTAAAATTATTAAACATCTTTTCTAATGGAAAAGTATTAGGCAACTAAAACCTCGAGTTCCTCATCAGCTTTCAAGAATAAGGTCACTGCAGTAACAGGAAATAAACATTCATGTTTCTCAGATATTATTTATGATTCTAAAAGAGCCTTCTGCACCAGTGTAGAACGCATACCTTCCATGTCATACACTTCACTTCTTGCTCTATACATTGCATTCAAAGATTTGCTTGCATATACACATTTCGTTTGCTTGCATATACACATCTTCTGTCTAGACCATTTGCCAGCCTGTCACATGAAGAACACTGAACTGTGCACACACAATTACCATAACTCATAAAACTCACAGTTGTAAGTGAGATGTTATGTATGGTTTGTTGTAGATGTGAAACACTGCAGGCCTGCACATAATCCCAACTTTGAGGACAAATAAGCATCAAAGAAACATGACAGAACTGTTCCCTACATAAAGACAAAAGGTGTAACTTCTGCAGGGTTGGGACACCGGATGGAAAGCTTCTCAACGTCAAACTGCACACACTGTACTAAGCAACACATGCCAAAGCTATCACCATGTCACGCTGCGTATTGCTTTTAATAAACACAGCCCACCTCATCCATCCACTGAGTGATGTGAACAGCTCACCAGAAACAGATTTCGAAAACCAAGCTGTCGTCATAGCGAAACTAAAGGCGGGCAAGGTCGTGGTACTCAAGGACCCGATTATGCCTACCCGGGGCCCATTCATTCAGGGCAGAAGGCAGCGGGCCGGCTGCAGGGCTCACCACAGAGGGAGATTTTCAAGGGAAACCTCTCATTTTCGACAGAGAGAGTAACCGGAGATCAAACCCGACCCTCCGCTACCAGATCGCGGGCAAGCCGGGGCTGGGCCAGGGAGAAGAGCCCCGAGGTGGCCACGACAGCGGGCCTAGCAGGGTCCGTGCCCGCGGCCAAGGTCACCTTGTCAGGCCCGGGGCCGCTCCGCTCCCTCCCGCCGCGCCGGTACCCAGCCCCGGGGAGCAGCGCTGCCCTGCGCCGAGGGAGGAGTCGCAGGACACCCCGCCCGGGCGCACGGCACGGTGAGGCCGCCGCCGAGCAAAGCCAGGCCGGGAGCAGCGGAGGGCACCGGGCGTCCACAGGGCCCTTCCTCACCGGGCCCGGCCACACCGCCGGGGCGGGCAGGCGGCAGCCTTCCCAGTCCCAGGGCACCCGGCCGGCCAGCGCCGCTCCTCCCCCGGCCCTCCCCCTCTGCTCTGCCCTCCCCGCCCTTACCCAGCTTGACGGCAGAGTCCGCCATACACCGGTCCCACTTCCTGCCCAGCTCGCCCTCGGACGCCATCTTGGCCGTCCCCTCCCGCCTCAGCCTGTGCCCTCGCCTCCTCCCCCGCACAACTCTCGCGAGATCAGCCGGCGGGGACAAGCGGCGGCGCGCTAGATCTCGCGAGGTTTCCCCACGACCCCGCCGCCCGTCCCGGCCGCGGTTGCCAGGGTTACCGGTGGCCGCGCTCCGCCCTGCACCCGGCATAAAGGCACAGTTTTCCCCGCAGGCCCCAGGCCGCCACAGTCCCAGCCCTTCCTGTGCCCCTTCTCCTCAGGCAGGGCCCCGCCGTGTCCCTGTGAGGCCTCACATCATTCACTTCAAGGCAGGATCCCCATCATCTCAGGGACCCCCGGCTCGGGCCCGCCCTTGACCACCTGCTCCCCTGAGGGCTCTCGCCTCACCCTCGGTAAGAGCCGACCTGTGCTGGAGGGCTCTATCTCTCTCTGGCAGGGTTGAGTATATCCTCTGGGCATGCATTCCCAGGGAGATTTTTTCCCCACCAAGACTCACCAGAGCTGCTGCCTCCTACACAGTTTCTATATCTTTACCAGTTCTCTTCAACATCTCTTCAGGGCCTGAAATGAGGTACAGGTGTGCAAAAAAGACCAGCTGTTACCAATCTTTGTCAACATCCCAGGGATCACCACTTTTACTTAAGCACAACCTAGGACCCCTGTTTCCTTGTCTAGTTGGCAAAAGGAGCTGGATGAAAGAAAGGGAAGGAAGGAAGGAAAGAAAGAAAGAAAGAAAGAAAAAAAAAAAATGAGGTTGATGCCATAGTCAAGGAGGCATGCATGCAGGTGCTAATACTAAACAGTTGTGGGAAGGGGTCTCAGTAATTTGTGGGTCTTTGGCACATCCTGAAGTATGGCACAACCTTGTGGAATCAGGAACATAAGTGTAAAGAGTTTCAAACTTACTATACTGAACTTTGTATTGAAAATGTTGTGTAGGCTTTCTGGAAGTTATTGTCCAGAAGACTTGTGAAAAAATACAGAGTGTTTTTCAAGTAATTATGTTCTTGTTTGTACTTGGAAAGGACATTGTTAGCTGGGATTACTTGTTCTGATTTCTTCAGGTTTCAACAGTTTTCTTTATGAAGTTGGAGAGGAAGAGGGTCTGCCACTTTATAAAACAATGTTCCTTAACAAGTTAAAGACTAAAGCCACAAATGGAAGTCAGAACTCACTAAAGTTAGTGAAAGCTTTCTGAGGTTATTGTTTGTGACCTTTCATTTGTCTTAAGTATAACTCGTTTTGACCTAGGTGGAAGGTTTTTCCTTTATTTGGCTTGGTTCAGCTCCTTTGCATGTCACTAAACAATCACAATTGCCTAATATTAAAAAATCTAAATGGCTTTTAAAAAGCTATTTTGGAAGGCACGTGGTTAAACTAAGACCTTGCAGGTTTAAGAGGTTTCCCTGGAGAAGGCAGTCCTTGCCCTTCTGGAAGGAGAACCTCCTTTTCTTCTCCTCCCCCTGCAATTGACTCAAATCAGTTTATATTGCTGCATAGGGAGTATCACAAATAGAACCCTGCATCAAATTATTTATAAAAATACCCACAGGATCAGGCAGTTTTTATCCCTGACTGGATAAAGAAGTGTTTCTGAAACCACTGACCTAGCAGTACATCCTGATGTGCCAGCTCTACCCTTTCATTTACAAACAGTGCTGGAAAATATCAGGAGGAGAAAGATACTTGGACCCTCCAGATAATTCCTCCCCCCTCCCCCAAATAAAGGAAAAAATTTAATTCCAGAAATCAATGTTTAAAAACAACCCAGAAATATGGTCTTCTCTTTGGCAAAAACAAATACCTGATGTGGGCCAATGTGTAGTCTCACTTCACACTTACTCATTTTCAGACTGTTCAGCCTGCTGGAAACTGCTGTTTCGCTGGGGATGAAGGAAGCGGTGGTGAGCTGCTGGGCTGCAAGGCGCTTCATAAAGGGTTACGTTGCTGTGTAATGGGTCTGAATGTATTTTGACAACCTTGCGTCAGCAACCTGGTGCATTAAACACTTTCTAAGGAGATGGAATATTTCAGTGTAATTGTTTTGAACGTCTAGCTTCCTTCTGAGAAATCAGCCTGCTTCTTTTAAATCCTGGAGTCACTGAATGATTGGAGGGGGCTCTGGAAAATGTTATCCATTAAGGATCTAGAGCACATTCTCTGTACCCCTTCCCCACCCCAGGGAAAAATTAAGGCAGGAGGGAATGTGTCCAAAGACAGCCTTTTCTCTCCATTGCTATAGTTACTTGGCAATTAGACTCTCTCAGCGTAATACTGAGTATTTATTATTGTATGACTCCAAGGTGATGTTTAGAATATGTGGTTTTGAAAAACCTTTTTTTGCATTTTACAGCCCAACATGCGCTGTCCCAGAGTTCCTTCCCTCCCTTATCCCCTCACACGCTTTTCTCCTTTCCTTCCAGTAAACAAATATCTAAAAAAAAACAGAGGAGGCTGAAATGAAGCCAGAAGGCTTCAAAAATCCCTGCCTTTCTCTGATGGAAGTCAACTTTTAGTAGATTCAGACCTTGTATTGACAGTTTCCTTAAGTATACGCCTAACTATTAAATTAGTAAGACTACTCGCAGACTAAAAGTTAGGCATTCTTTTAAATACACTGCTGGTTAGTTCTTCAACAGATGGCCATCAAAGGAACAAGTAGAATTGGGAACCTAAGATGAATAAGTAGCACTGCTATTCTCTGAAAGTGCTATTTTCATGGGGCTTAGTGAAAGAAGCCACATGGAGGGTTAGTAGAGGGCACGACCATGCACACACCTGGTCTGGGGTGCACTGGCCAGAATTTGAAGGCCCCTTTAGTCATAAAAGACTTTATTTTCTTCTAACTGATAGCCTGATCTGTTACATAGTGCAGTATAGGACGGTTCGCCCTCACCCCAGTTTTTGTTTCAAAATTTCCAAGCAAGTTTCTCTTAAACCTTGATCCTTTCCCAGGATGAATGTATCATCTTTTACCCTGTTTTTTTCAAAGAACACTGAAGCATCCCTCCTGTCCGTTCTCCACTGGATACTAACCTCTCCTCCTTTCCAAAGAGTACACATGTAAGTTCTCCCATAGTTTTAAATAACATGAATTACCTCCCACACACACTTTTTTTTTTCCCCTCCTGTCAAGAGTAGCAGTGATTGGCATAGGAAGACAGGACTGTAGGAGTTTGCTGCTTGAAACAGTTGACACAGCCTTGGTCATGGGCCCCAGCTTTGCTGTCTGTGCTTCCAGAAACCTTCTTTCATGTCACAGAGGGGATCACACCTGGGCAGGAAACTTCAACTCTATCTCCGCTCCAATTTGTTGGGTTCTTTTCCCCTAACAGATACAAGCTGCATTCACCAGCAGATACTGATGGTTATTTTTCCTCTTTGAAAGCCTTCTTGCTATCCAAGCAACAACAACAAAAAAAAGTCCAAAGTCTGAGGAAAAAGAAACCGCTCCCCAGCAGGACTTTGCCCTAAAATGGGAAAAGTGCCAGAGACTCCATTAAGTCTACTTTGCTCTTCTTATTGATTTTGTGTGGAAGGCAGTTGGATACTGTGGGGATGAACAATAGTCTAAAGGCTGAGGTAGACTCGCATTAGGAGAGACAGCCCCTGATGCAGACTGAAATATCATTCAGGCTTTTCATGGCGATCACATTCACGTTAATAAGCAAGTCCATTTTGTGCCTGTGCTAACGTATTTTCATGTCAGTTCTGCAAAGCTGGTGTAATGTTATATTCAGTAGCATGGCACTGCTGCTTATACTCATGGGGTACAGCTGATTGAAGTGAAACTTTTGGGGGAAAAAAAGATAATAACGGAACAAGATGTGTCACAGCTCGTTGTGCTAATTTTGCTTTAAGCTGCATTTGCTGTGAATATGCAGTTTTCTCCAAAAATCTCTGGAGGAAAGCACTTTGCATGGAAAGACTGATCTGAGTTTTTGCTAACTGTTGTTACAGGCATAGGCACCACAATGACGTTTCTCATCTTTATTTGACTTGTACTATTTTGTCATCATTTTTTTAGTTCAGTAGTAGGAATAGGAAAAGAACTTATGCTCTGTATCGATAGAGGTTTTCTAATGAGTAAGCCTGGGAAAGAGTGCTATTTTTCAGCTCTTTAAGTATGTTTTTCCATTCGTCCATGTCACTGGCTAATTCTATACAGATTCTAACTAGTGAACCGTGACTATTGTATTAAGAAAGAATCCAGGCCCTTATGATTCTTTTGGCTGGTATATTAGCAAGCTTGAAACGAAATGCAACGTGTCAAGGAAAAAGTAAGGGAATGGAAAGTTTTGTTTCTTTCTGGTGCATTTAATTGGCTTCTCCTTGATTCTTTTTTTAATGATGGGCTGCAAACATTATTACTACAGTTAGTGACCAAGTTTGACAAGAATGTTCTCAATGCTCTCTTTGCCCAGGCTAAAGACATTTCTGAAAGATCCTGTCTATCAAGCTTTCTGTGCTGAAAACATAAAGTTAAAAGGGCAGTTGCAAGCATGGAAATAAACAGCAACTTGGGAAATGCAACAAAGTGGAATGTGCTGGAAAACCAGTGATCCCAGTAGTCCTGTGGCCCGCTGTTCTGGACTAATAATTAAAAAAAGGCCTCATAGTCCTGTTCTGAACAAGCACTGCTGGGTTTCTTGAGGTGGGATTTCAGATAGTCTTGGTAAAGATTTGTACATCTTCTATTAAACATTTTGTGGAATACAACTGGATGGAAATCAGTGAGGCCTATGGAAACAGCATGACTGCAAACAATTCCAAGGCATGTCCAGAGACCGTGTTCTCAGTGAGCAGGTACTTTTGAACCGAAATAAAGTAGTTGTTATTAGTGGATGTGTATGTTGACTTATATGTGAAAAATTTTTCAAAAACTCTTCTGTGTCCAAGATAAGGCCCCAGGTTGCAGAGATGTGACTTTTTACACCTAAATGTCCACTCGGTGAATGTTGGATTCAGCTCTCAGTCTGTCGAAGAGGGATACGGGACATGACTTGATCTTACCTATTTAAGCAAAATATTTGTAAGAAAATAGTCAAAGCCAGAAAAACCTTGTGCCTCTAGTGATACACTCAAGCATGCTTGAGTGATGTTTAACCTTTTATTTTTCTGCTGTTACTGTGACAGTGCTGCCCTGGTAGTAAAATGTCTCGGTTTTGGCCAGCATATGGACATCATAGGCTGCTAGGTTTGTCTTTTACATTTATCAGGTGAGCAGATCTGCTTGGGTGCTGATGAAGTGGAAAAAAGTCTGGTTTTAGCATTCGGGGGAAATGTCTCAAACCTCAAGCTAAATGGGCAATATGTTGTTTTTCATTAAACATAGTATTTTGGTTTACTCACCAGTTCCTGCAGTGAACAGGGAAACTCTTAAAATCTTCTGAGAGTACTCTCAACAAAACTGCTTTGGAATTGGAATGTCAGAGAGGCTTTTTATTGTGTGTGTGCTATTTTGAGTGTGTGCATAGCAAGAACTATCTGTGGCTTGAATATGGAATTCCAAGACATTGGGTAGTGTTGTAGGTACCTTTTTTTCTATATTAGTTTCCAAGAAACACTCTGTTTTCTGCCTCAAATCAAGTGATGCTGCTGGTTTACTGACTCTGACTAATAAAACCCAGCAAGCTAAACTTTACCATTGCTGGGAGACGCTTGCAGCAGTAAATTCAATTTATGAGAACCCCTAATAAAAGTTCATGTATCTTTCAAGTACCACAAACTTGACAAATGTGCATTCTGACCTAAAAAAAGTTCAAGATGTCTTTTTAATAGAAAAATGAATATTCAGTGAAGCACAGAAGTTTTCTCTAGGACCTTGTTTCCAAGCATGTTTTCAGAGTCACCCTTGGTCCTGGCTAAACACTGGAACAAACAAAATAAATAGCATTTTGCCATGCATGCAGGAGGATTAAATAAAAAACACATCGTGTTGGACCGCAAATGCTTTACAAAGTTCTGGCTAAATGTGAAAAGCACTTTGTAATGCTAATAAGTATTTATTCTGTTGTTTCCTTGAATATAATCAAATGTACAGGGAAAGCACATGTATTTTATGGTTGCTGATTGCAAGATCAAAAGCCTTGTTATTAATTGCACATGAATCTGATGTTGTAGGGCTGTTAAGCCGTCAACTGATATCATTGTTTGCTTCCTTTGTTTATAGACCCTTATTTTAAAGATGCGTCATCCTGACACGAAGCCTTTTGAGCACACTCTTTTCTGTTTAGTTGGGTGATTCCATGCCATGAAGTGTGGGAAACGCACAGGTAACACCGCCTCGCTGCACTAAGATTTATCAGGTATCCCTGAATTAGCTCTATTTGGTGCCAACCCCTCCAGGAACCGCAGCAGAAGGCAGGATGACTACCGCTGTAGCTATGTACGCGGAGCCTTCTGCCTGCAGAGATTTCATCCTTGCTGCAAATCGCAGACTTCGAGGGAGAGTCTGGTCCTACATCTTAATAAACAACGAAAAAAATTTCCCTTAAGCATGTCTTGCTATAAACAAGCAAAGCAAGCAGCTGGTCCCCATTTAAAAAGATGTTACATCAATTTCAAAAGGAATCTGCAGATGATCTTAATGCAAATATTTTTGGGAAAACAAAAAGCAGCTGTTTATTCTTCTTTATACCTATTAGTAGGAAAACAAAATCTGGGATGCTTGTATTTCTTCTGCTAAGAAAAACATCCTCTTGGCCTCAAGGTTCATTTGGATCTCAAATTGTTTAGAATATACTGGGTTGTATGACGTTGCTTTTGGTCCACTTCTTCAGCAAGCGGCTAGAAACAGTTTCTGTTCAGACCTATGAAAGTGGAGGAGTCCTTGAATACATGGCTTGAGTTCTGTGACAAAAATAATGAAGTTAGAATATGCATTTTCAAATGGATCAATTTTGTCCTTCCAGAGTCTGCCCCAAGGAAAACATGGACGTCAAACATTAGACGTGTGGATTCCTGTAAAATGAATTAATAATTTGCCCCGTGTTAATTAACAGGCTTGCTTTTCTTAATTCCTGCTGAGGGAACATAGGACTGAAGGATCTGGGGGCGGCAAAATAGAAGCCACTTTGCATGGCTGCATCTTACGAGCAGGGTTTAAGGAGGTTGGGCTGACTAATACTGGCAAAGAGTTGAATTTGGAGAGGGGAAAGTACCTTCTGGGGTCCCATCTTAGGGTTTGTTCCATAGTGGGTTATTGATGGAGTCTTATGCACTTTTGTTTTTCTCTGAACTAACCTAGCTCCTGTTTTTGAAATTGCTCTAGTGTTTTCTGTCCTTTCCTTCCTGACTTCATTTTGTTCCTGCACTGAAAACACCAAAGGTTTAAAAATGGCAGCGGAGGCATGAGGGGAAAAAAAAGTGGGTGAAGACTAATTTAGCAGAATGGGTGACAGGATATTGTGAGGACCCCTCAGCATACAGGATAGCTTTGCTTTTCTAAGTAGTGTAAGCAGTGATAGCTCTTATGTCTGTGTGTGGTGGTTTGTGGCGCAAATTTGGGTTGCACCACTTATGCCCCAATGCTGCTGCAACTGGAATTGTGTCAGAGCAGTTCACTTCCCTGAAAATCCAGTTTGTTTCTCTAACACTGAAAGCTGTGGCTGGTCCCCTAACCCTGTAGGTTAAACAGGCAGTTGGGGTGGCTGTCTCTCAGCAGGTTCTGTTGGTCTCTGATGGGGAGAGACGTTCAGAGTTGAGCCCCAACCACCTGTAATAACGTCCAACTGAGAAGTCCAAGCTTGGCCTTAGTCATCTCCTGCTGAAAGGATGTACCCCAGCATTACATCCAAGGAAAGAACAGTGCGTGACCCCTTCTCGGTGTTTCCTGTTCCTACAGCAAACTGTGGAAAGCAAACGGAATAACAAAAGGGCTCTTTGGCTCAGGAGGGCCTGGTCTGCGTTGCAGAAGCCAGAGAGCACCAGGGAAGGGTTCCCTGGATCCTCGCAGCAAAACTCTGGTGAAACATGGGCCTAAAAAATTGTTCCAAAGAAGCTGCAGAGGGGGGTGCTGTCACTTAATGAATGAGATGCTCTCCTGGGGTAACAGGGTGTGCTGCAGCTCCAAAGCAGCACTTCCCTGCTGAGAAGTACCGGGTTAGGTCTGAAATGGGATCAGTTTTATGTGAGATCACAGAAATGTGAGTTAGTATGCTACGGGGAAAAAAAAAACACCTGAGAAAAGCAGAGATGTTTTATTTGCATGTACACCCCAATTCGCTGATTTCCATCTCGCGTTTGGAGAGAGGGATCGCAGCTGCCTGAGCCCTGGAGTCATCAAAGGATGTGGGGCTGCTCAGCTCCCGGCGGGGACACGCACGCCTCGCCGAATCAAAGGCCAAGTTTCCAGAGAAGGCCAAACACTTGCTTTCCAAATTCATTAACCCTGGCCTTAAGCAGGCAGAGGCCGATTATACCTCCTTGACGTTTCAAGGAGCGCTGTTGCAGGCAGCACCGGCGATGATGCTCTAGCAGTTTCCTCCGTGCGCCGGTAACGCTGCCTTTGAACAGCCTCGGCTTGGGTTGACCTGGTCTCCCCCGGGCCCTTCTCGCTGCGGGCTGCCCCCGCGCGGCCCCGCCCCTCCAGGCTCCGCCCCCTGGGCGGAGCGCCAC
>VXBW01003514.1:261511-303451 GCA_013400375.1 Thinocorus orbignyianus
CCTCCCCTCGCGCGCCGCGCTCCATACTTGGCGATGGCCGGCGAGCCGCGCTCTGATTGGCAGGACGGGCGCGAGAGGGCGGGGCGGCGCGGGGCTGACCCGGATGTTCACTCCTAGGCGACGGCGGAAGTGGAAGGGCCGCGGCCTGGCTCGCAGGGAGAGCGGACGGGACCGGGAGGCGCCGCCGTTGCTACCGCCCAGCGCAGCCCCGCCGNCTTCCGCTTTGAACGGCAAACGGTACTGCTGGATGGAGCTGTACACGGAGCGAGCGAATGCAGCAGCGGCGTTTGGGAGCGCTGGGGGCCCGGTCTGCTGGCGATGCTGTTCCTAAACCCCAAATTATCACTCACGGTTTGGCATTTCCTCTGGAAACTGGGTGTGCTCGTAAGGTGTGCTGAGATCTGATGGAATCTGCAAAACACAGGCAAAGTGAGTGCGGTCAGAGCAGGCAGTGCTGCAGTGCTGGGTGCTGCTCTCCTGCAGGGGTGGCAGCCTCTCAGTTTCAGAGGAGAACCTCTGGTTTCTTCAGTCATGTAAAATAATCTTCATCTTGCTGTGTGTTTGCTGAATGGATTAGCCCAGGTCACAAAAACCTTTCCATCTTGTTTTGGTACCGTACATAAAGGAGGCAGTTTTCATGTTTCTGAACAAATGCAGCAGTAAGGAGGGCTCTGGCCCAGGCCCCGCTGAGCTCCCAGTGCTGCCGGGATGGAGATGGGCTTTTGCAGAGCCTGCTGGAGGCAGCGCAGCCCCTGTGGGTGCAGTCACTTGTGTGGCATCACTGAGAGCTTCTATATGATTTGGGAATTTGTGATTCAGGTTTTCCAATGTAATTCAAGAATCTTCAAATGTATTTGGATCTAGAAAATAGCAGCCTGGTGCTTCAGTGCATAGCAACGGGAAGGCTTGTTAAGCAAGCAAGTGTAATCCTTTATTGTCAGCTATAAGAATTTTGGAGACAATACTTTGAGTTGTTTTTATTTTCAAAGGTGAAGATCATGGTGATCCTGCTGTGTGTATTATGCAGGATAAAGATCTTTGGTTCTTGGTGAAAGGTGAAGAATGTGTAAGATCGAGGTTCTCTGTTCTCGTTTGAACAAATGAGCTGCTGTACCTGACTCCGAGTGTGGGGGCTGACAGGTGGAGCATCTTATTACAGTTGTGCATCTTATTTTAAGACATTGAAGTCTGCGTGTGCGAGACCTGACTTTATAATTTGAAATCAGGATTCCAACAAACTATCCTTATTTCTGCCGTGGCAAAAATCATCACAGGAACAGAATTCATGGAAAACAAGTAGGCTTCGTGTGAAATAACAACGTTGATACCAGCTGTTTCTTTTAAGGGACTATGAAAGCATGCTGTACAATGAATCCCGTCAGCATTTAAATGTAACTGAATCGGTCTTTCAGAGGAGATAAAACACAAATCCTTTAGAGATTTGGTGAGTGGTGAAAGCTGATGCTGTCTTCTGGTTATCCATATTTAGTCGTGGAGACCACTGGGTGTAGGAGGAATTGGATCAAGACTTCCAACACTATGTGCTAGTCTCTGATGCTGAGTGGACTTCAGGGGTGAGCCTGTGGCAGCCCCTCTGTTACTTGTTTGTCTGTGTCCGTGTACACATTTGAAGACTTGCTCAAATAACATGACAACTGAAGTGTGGTTTAGCTCACTCCTGTAGGACTGTGTAAGAGAAATGATTGGTCTTGTTTGCAGAAGGCAGTTCGTCTGCTGTGAGGTTTTAAAACTTTACTGACTCTTAGAGTTGACTTAACATTATGCAGATAGTGCAGTTGCAGCATCCAATTCCAACTTACGTCCTAATCCAGCTTTTAGAGTACTTCCAAGATCTTTCATTTTAGTGGGCATGAAAACACAATCCTGAAATGGAGCATTGAAATGCTGAAATGGCCTTTTCCTTGAAGGCAACAGCGAGTTTCACCACAGCTGGGAGAAGCTGGTATTGTACAGGATGTCAGATCAAACACCTTCTTGGTACCGTGGGTTTATCAACATCTGTGTAGAGCAGAGAGATGAGGACCTTTGTTTCCTCTGCAGCACCTTGAATTTGAGGTGCTCCTGGTGAGTTTAAGTGAGAATTCAGGATAATGTCTGCATTTCAGTCAGGTGCTCGGTGAAACAGGGCAGGGCAGCACGTGAAGCTTGAAAACTGCCTGTGTGGATGCTGTCTTTTGTGCTAAAAATAAACTGAATGCACTGATCAGGGCAAAGCAGGACTTGGGACAGTGTATGTGCTGAGACTTCTGGAACTGAGTTAGGAATGGATGGAATCTGGCTACTTTTTGTAAAGAAAAAAATAATCTTGCTTTCCAGGTTATGGAAACTGTCCTGATGGTGTTAGTATTTCTTCTGCTATGCAACCCTTCAGGAAAAGGGTGGACAATTTTAGCAAAAATTATGATTTAATCAATCATAAATTCAAACTGTCTACTGTAGTGCTGGTTACACATCATCTGCTTAGAACTTGTGAGGCAGCTAAAATGTGCTGAAGCCCAGCCAAGGGTGCGTGATGCGACACTGACACTCAGTGCATAAACCTTACCTGCTTTTCGGAGTAACTAATATTTTTGGGGTAGCGTCTGTTTGTCTTGGGCAAGTGTATTGTTGCTTGGTAAATAACTTGGGTTTGTGCAGCTGCTCCCAAAACCGTATTAAGTGATTTGTGAAGCTGAAGAACTTTGGAGAGACCTTATAGCTGCCTTCCAGTACCTACAGGAAAGATGGAGAGGGACTCTTTCAGGATGAAGGGCAATGGTTTTGAATTGAAAGAGAGGAGATCTAGCTTAGATACCAGAAAGAACTTGTTTGCTGTGAGGGTGGTGAGAGCCTGGCCCAGGCTGCCCGGAGAAGCTGTGGCTGCCCCATCCCTGGAGGGGTTCAAGGCCAGGCTGGATGGGGCTTGGAGCAACCTGGTGTGGTGGGAGGTGTCCCTGCCCAGGGCAGGGGGTGGCACTTGGTGGGCTATAAGGTCCTGTTGAACTCTAACTGTTCTATGAATCTATGAATTGAAGTGCTTTTGCAGCTTCTTGAACACCAAGCCCATCCCTCTTCTAGACTGATGGTGCTGCTTCTGAAACCCTGCCAGAGAGTGTGAGAGCTCAGGGTGTGTGTTCAGTGTCCACAGCAAGTCCTTTGCACCTTGTGCCTTCTGAGAATTCCTGACTTAAACTATTTTGTAGGGTCCATGTTTTATTAGCCAAGAATGTGAGCTTAGCTAAATGTTATCTTAAAAGGCAATTTCCCCAAATAATCAAGTTTGAAGGTATCATTTGGATAGGGAATTCTGCCGTTGCAGTGATGCTTAATCTTGTGGTTTATTAGCTAAGGAAAAACATTCTCAAGCTGAGGTTTTTCAAACAGGATTTCCTCATATGGTAAATATATCTGGTGATATCTCACTAGTTGACATCTGAGAGTAAAACAAAATGAAAGTGCAGTTCAAGCCTTTTGAATGACTATATTTAGTCGTTATTGCTGCAGTTGAGCAGAGATATGACTCTTTGGGAAAGAAACATTGCTACCCTATTCAGTTTCTGCTTCTACAGTTCTCAGCTATGACTTCTGCCTGTTGACTTTCCTGTGTGAAGGACAGCTGATTAACTTGGCGATTAATGACTGTGCAGCACTCCCCAGTGCTGCATGCTGGTCCAGTTTGGCTTTGGGGAGGTGGATGCTTCTGCAGCCTGGGATGGGGAGTGCCAGTGCTGATGATTGTTCTCCCGTTTGCACTTGTTTGGCCAAGTCCGAATGGCTTCTTGCTTTGAGTAAGCTTGTAGAGAGGTGTTTTGTTTGTTGGGTTTTGTCCCCTCGAGCTGGTACATTTCATAGTAGTGCCACCTCAAGTTAAAATAAACTGAGTATGTTTCAATATCTGCTTAGAGAGAGTAATTTTACTGGAGAAGCATGAATTTCTGTCCAGGCAGCCAAAGCTGGAGGCTAAGCCTGGTTTTCACCCCTCTTTAATGCAATATGATGTTTAAGGATTTCCCCACCCCCCGACAAAGAGCATGACTGCGGAAGTACAAGATGCTCAAAATGAGGTTGATTTTCTGTTATTCATATTCTTATTGAGCCATTGTATGTCACAATTTTCCAGTTTCCCATTGATTTATTCTAGGTGTCTTGAAGAGTTTTAAAAGCTTCAATCAAACCTTTGCCTCTCCCTGCTTAATGCCCAAGGTCCAAAGCATGTGTGAACTTCCCTTCCCCTTAATCCTTTGCTATTTCCAAGAAGGAGCGTGACAAAAAAAAATCAGGGGAACTTATAAAATTTGAATTTCCTTTATGGATGAAACTGGCATGATGTGCAGGAGCAATTAATGCTTCTGAACAACAGAATCCTTTCCCAAGCTCCCTACTCTCTAAGTGGGCTCTAGCCCAAGGTTTGTTTGCTGATAGGTTGTATTGATTAAATAGCTTCTCTAACTTGGACATAAAGATCAAAAATTCAGGCCAGAGCAATTAAAGTGTGTGGTCACTTTAAGCTGGAGTATAAACTGATTTCTTTTCTTCATCTTTTGTGTTATGCCCTTCTAGGAGTCCACAAATGAGGTGTGCATGTTGGCATTAATGTGAGAATTGACCGAATACGGGTGCCTAAGAACTGCAACCGAAATGGGCCATGCCTTTGGAGATCATTAAGCTGTTGTGGCTTTACTTCAGCTGAATAATATGGGCTTCCTGTCACCTGGATCTGATCAAGTGGCCAAAATTTGCCCTGAAACGGGATGGGAGGGATGCTTCCAAGTGGGTTTTCTTGGGAAGTACAAGCTCTTGCATGTGTGGCAGATGAGACATTTGCTTTTGAAATTTCCTTCATGGGGCATGAGTGTAAATGCTGGTTGAGCCCATTTTAGAGGCATTTTCCTGTTAGTGGAGCTGACAGGATTTATTATGGGAAGAAAATGCGGTGTACTTGAGGAAGCTGCTTTGCTTGTTTCCTAATTAAAATGTTGTAAATGGAATAGGTGCTGTCTGGGTAATGCCAAAAGCAGTGACAATCCTGTCATTCTTCTGGGTTTGTAGATACAATGAAGTGTTGAGTGAGGAATCAAAATCAGGATCTGTCCCTTTCTTGTGCTCAAGATAGGCTTCTGCTTAGAATGCCTTCAGTTGCGTTAGATAATATCTTGTGCCGCTTCCTAGGGCGGTGGCCTGAGCCTTGGTACCAGCCAGTAAGATGAATTTTCCTGTGTTATCTGTTTCTGTTCTTCTGCCCTACTGTCCCCTTCTCGGGTTTAGAAGGACGATGCACAGCATTGCTCCAAGCTGCTGCTCTTTGTGCTGCTCCTTCCAGGTTGGGCTGAAGAACTGCAGAATGTATTTGCACACACTTGACTTATCTTCCTGTCCTCATAGAATACCTACTTTATTCCTGCTGTATGCAAATTCAACCTTATTAGTTTATATTTCATCAGCATAGCCTGTGTTTATTTTTCAGCACAGGGTCGGCTTTAGGAGTCCTGACTCTGTTTAAACCTGTGAGACCTTACTGCAAGCACTTGCAGCTGTGCCACAGAATGTGTCCTTGCTGGTCCCATTTCCCTGAGTAGGAAGAAGGTGTCCTCCATATTTTTTTTTTTCTTTGGTTACAGAACGTGGAGCTGAGTTCTTTCCTGGTGCATTGACTTGGCATTTCAGTCACGTCCTTGTTGTGAAGTGGGAGGGTTACCAGGCTGGGTGAAAGCAGACCCCAGGATCTCACAATTTTAGCAGCATCAGCTAGACGAGACTGAAAACAGCACTTAAGTAAGAGGATTTTGTGCGGGAGCAAAAAGGGTTGAGACTGCATTGAAGACATGAGCTTAGTGGTTGCCTTAAGCCACCAATCAAAGCCACCGTAAATAAAATACTCTTTATTCTGTGAGGGAATTCTGTTTGCATTTCTCCAGGTGATACTTTATAGCTTTTCCATTAAACAAACTGCTGAGTTTGACATTGATGTCCTGTTACCTGCCTCCCCCAGTTATTTTTGCTGTGGTAAATACCAGGATTTAAAAAAAGCTTGCTGCTAGCGAAGGTGGTTGGCGACTGGCTGATAGCCTGTGCCTGCAATCTGAGATGGGCTCCAGAAACAAGAGATGGGTCTTTTGGTGAGTTAATTCAAAGGAGGAGAGAGCCATGAAATGGAGGAATGAGGTAAAATATCAGCTCCAGTAGGCCAATGGCAGCAGTTAATAGCTGTATTTATTCAGTGAGTGCTGTCGCTGTGCAAATTTAGGGGTCATCACAGAGAGTTTGGGGTGACACTAAGAACAGGTATTGACAGTGCCCCACTGGGTGGTCAAACACAGCTTTCATGTAGCCTTTAGGATGGGCAGAGCTGTTTCGGAGCTTGTGAAGGTGAGAACTGGCCAAATGGAATGAGTACTATCTTCTTATTAAACTGAAAGAGAAATATGGCATGGATTCAAACTGGCACATGTATGTTACATGCAGTACTCGCTGCTCCTCCATGATCTGTCTCTACTACTTAAATTTACTGGAAGTTTTGCAGAACTTTTGTGTATCATTAACTTGAACATTGTTTGTTTGCAGCTCTGACTTGAAGGTAGGTCAGGCATGTTCAGAAACAGCAAGGAAAGCGTAAAAAGACTGAAAGAATAGGCAAGTCTGGGAATTATGGCAAGGGAAGGAATTCCGGGGAGCATAAATATCTTGTTAGGTGAAGATGTGATATTTATATGGCCTATATATATGCAAAACCATTAGCTTCTGAGTTTAAAACTTGAGGCCCTTAGCACTGAATCCCTTGGATGAAAGTGAACTGTCTTGCAAGCTTTGCAGCGTAGTCAGCAAGGTGCACGGTGCTAGACACAAGTGAAAGGCATATTAACCTACTTTTTTGACCTTTAAGGCAATCGGAGAACATTTGGGGCTAAGGGCTAATTAGATAACCTGTCTGTCTCCCCTCTCTGCCTTGCCAGGCATCCGATTACTTGCCAGAGTTATCTCATGTATTTACAACCCCGGCTGCTAGACTTGGGGACGCTGGAAAGTGCTGAGTTTGTATTACAGCAGGAGCATGGCTGCAGCTTCCCGGGGGTGACAGGGGCTCTGCGGAGGGGCTGGTGTAAAACATCTTGCTGAGTCGGTGATACACAGTGTTTGTGTTACTTGCACTTCTCAGTGAGCACATCTCTGTTTCTTGTCACCTTGGTGACAGAGAATATGCCTCTTCTCCCTGCTGCTGCAATAATGTGCACTTGGCCGTGCACATGATAATGTGTCTCAGTTTTTTTGGATCACAGAACTACAGAATGGTCAGAGTTGGAAGGGACCTTCAAGATTATCCNTGCTGGCGCCATTCCAGCAGGTCCATGTACTTTCTGTGTTGAGGACTCCAGAGCTGGACACAGGACTCCAGGTGGGGTCTCAGGAGCGCAGAGCAGAGGGGGAGAATCACCTCCCATGACCTGCTGGCCACGCTGCTTTTGCTGCAGCCCAGGATGGGGTTGGTTTCTGGGATGTAAATAACTTCTCATATGGAAAAAATCTCAGTTGCGGTTGTCTGGAAGGAGAACCTGTATCTGTCAGGCCAGGGCCAAGTTGCCGAACCCGGCTGTTTCTGCAAGAGAAAATTTTTCCATTTGACTTGAGCATTTCCTCTTCTGATATTTTTGTGTCCAGGCTCATTGGAACATGAAATGAGCAACATGTAAAATAGAAAGTGTGTTGAAATACACTCAGCATTAACAGGATTAAAAGAAAGCATCGCAAACAATGTGTTACTGGACGTTCAGGATGACAAATGGCAGCGTTGAATCTGAAGAGCTGTTGCATTTGTGGTAATTATGGTTTCAATTTAAAAGAAAAAAAATTGACCCCTGTGAAAATTAAGCAGCTCTTCTCTAGAGACTGATTTGGGCACTGCCTCAGTAAGGTCTGAATTGAAGGCAGGAGGACACCATGACTGTGAAAAACAGGTCATAAGATGTAGGAACCAACACAGCTCTACTGTATTAGCTCATTGCAAAGACTGAAATAACCCAGTCAACCAGCCAGTAGTAGTTTTACAGAGTAAGAATGAAGTAATGAAGTGGGAAGATGAGTATTAATCCATAACTTAGGGTGTGTCTGTGAAGTTGAAGCTGAGAGTGGGGCAAAAGGACCTTGCAGAGGTCATGGGTTTTTACAGAAGGGCCATCGAGGGCAGGAAGAAGATGCCATGAATGATTTCCTGCTGTGTGGGCTGTGAAAAACTCGGTCTGCTGGGCTGTGATCCTGGGGGTGGTGTGTGCTGGCAGGGACAGGAGGGTGGTTGCGAGGCAGCTTCACGGGTTTTAGAAAGCAAGATTGACTTGCCTGCACGGCGCCTCGGTGTGTGCCAAGGTGAACCTACGGATGGTGGATGGAGCCTGGCGTTGGGCCGAGTCGCAAGGAAATACCGAGAGGCATCTGAAGTGGCTTGATTAATACCCAAGGGTTCCCATCAGTGAAGCTGCTGGTGTCTGGGTGCCTGGCTTTTAGGGATAC
Source organism: Thinocorus orbignyianus (assembly GCA_013400375.1). NCBI lineage: Eukaryota > Metazoa > Chordata > Aves > Ciconiiformes > Thinocoridae > Thinocorus > Thinocorus orbignyianus. The sequence continues at coordinate 270,011 of VXBW01003514.1, forward strand.
ACGCATACTTGTGCTCAAGCCATTGCCTGTTCTGACAGTGAAAACTCTTAGGTGGACAGGCAACCTTCCTCATCGAGTGTCTACAACACCAAGTTCTTCAGTCTGTGCTGTGCTCTAACAGGTGTTTTTAATTTTGGTTGGCTATGACTTCCTTATCTGTACATATATCTAACAAAGAAAATGTTATTTTTCGTTAAATTCAGACTTAAAATGGGAAGAAAATCCTGTCGTGCAGTAACATTAACCTAATTAAATCTCTTAATGATCAGTGGAAGAAGTGGTCAGCTCTACAGTGAATTTCAGTGACTTTAATCCCTTTTATTAAAAGTTAGTGATGCTGTTTTGCAATCTGTGCAGCTTTTCTATGTAGCCATTTTACTGCTGTCCCTGGTTTACTCTTTCATGAGGGGCTGATAGATTGTGTGTTCACTCGATGCCATGATTTATTGGGAAATGACTTTTTGCAAACTTCATGCTTCACAGGAACTCTTGGCACCAGATGAAAGCCAGTAAATTACATTGTCATGTTTAATGACAAATTTAATAGATAAAACATTGTTTCTATTACCCAGAAGACAAACACTGGTGCAGAAATCATTAGTGATGGTGACAAAAGGTCAGGATGAACAGCCTGTTCCCAGAAAGCCTTGTCACTGGTCCGTCCTGTTGCCTAGGGTGGCCCTGGACAGGTGACGGAGACTTGCATTGGACTTGATGTGAACTGAAACTATGGATGTTGAATGAGTTTTGAAAGTAGATGTAAGTACTTACCATCCTGAAATGCATCCTTGCTGGGAAGGAGGCGCCCAGTCAGTGCGAGTACTGTGTACTGCACACCTTCCGAGATGTGCTAGTGGGAACTAAAGTGCATCTAGTCAAAAAGCAGTGACAAGAAATACAAACTGGCTGCAGAACATGCTCCAGCACATGCTGAATTCTTCCTTCAAATAGTGAATTACAGCCTAATGGCCTCCTCTGTACTATCGGACGTTGTTACTTGTTTCTTGATAGATGTAAACCAGCTTGGCAAAATAGGTGTTCCATAAGACTGAGCTTCTTAAAGTACTGCAAGCAGCTTGAGTTTATTTAAAAAGTAATGGATGGAGAGCTGAGGAGCTCCTTATCAGGGAGTGGAGCCGTAGGATGAGGGGGAAGGGTTTTAACCTGAAAGAGGGGAGTTTGAGCTGAGATCTGGGGAAGAAATTCTTTCCTGGGAAGGTGGCAAAACCCTGGCCCAGGTTTCCCAGAGAAGCTGTGGCTGCCCCATCCCTGGAGGGGTTCAGGGCCAGGTTGGAGCAACCTGGTGTGGTGGGAGGTGTCCCTGCCCAGGGCAGGGGGTGGCGCTGGGTGGACTTTAAGGTCCCTTCCAACCCAAACCATTCTGTGATTCTATGAAATGCCTTCAGTTTATTATAATTGACTTAATTGTTTCTGGAGTTGAGCTGGGGTGCTGGGTAATGTCCCATGAACAGTGAATGATGCTTACTGGGTTGGGGTGTAAGAATGATGAAGCAAAGTCAAACAAAGTGTGATTGAAAGGAGACTTGAAAGCGTCAACCTAGAGGTAAAGCAATGAGCAGGGATTTGGTAAAATTTTCATTGCAAGCTTTGAGGTGCTGATGGAGCTTGAACACAGGAGGAGATCTCTTTGGTCGCTGCTCCTAGACCATTGCCACTCCATTTATCTGTCTAGGACTTGCCATAGCTGTGCTGTCAGCCTGAAATGGTGACAAGTATCCGATGTCACCAGCATGCTGGTGGCAATGAAACTTAAGCTGCCTCGTTTGCTCTCCTTCCCATAGATTATTTTAGTTCCCCTGCATGAGCAGGTACAGGAGTTACTCTTTCTTGTAGAACCTATCATAAATGCCTTTAAAGCACTTGTCTGTCTGAAGTTAGTGTGTATTACATTTCTGGACCAGTGCAGAACAAAAAGTGGTTGGTGCTTCTGAGGTTGAGGTTGGCCCTCTCATTTTTTGGCAGTCATGCAGGTGTGTGTGTCAGTGTGTGCAAAACCTAGGCCTTGGTTTAGAAAACAAGCCATGGAACTTTTCAGTCATTAATTAGTCCTAATACTGATTTTTCCATAGCATGCTCCGTTGTTTTAAAAGTTAGAGCAGAGTAAAATAAAGGAAAAAATGTTCTGCAGGAGAATATCTGAGGGGGATTCTCTGACTCAGAAGCTGAGACGTGACTTGTGCAATTGCTCTGTAAGTAAATACCAGTTACTGGGAAACTGTGGGCAGTCGGGTACAGCAGCTTCTGCTAAAATCTTCAGATCCCTCACCTCTTGCTGTTACCTTAATCTTTAATCTTTATCACTTGTAATTCATGGAATAAGCACTCTCAGCATTTGGGCTTTTTTCTTGGTCTTGGCCACAGCACTAATGTGACCACAGCAAATTGAGCCACCCTGTTACTGAGCATACGACATGGTCATAAGTGTCTGAGATGATAAAAGCCACTGGATGACATCCTAACCAGACAAGGCAAAGCCAGAAGTAGTTCAAGAGAAGGAGAATGTAGTCTGCACCTCTGTCATGTTTTAATCATCTTTGACCTATACCTTTGTGACTATCCCCAGCATAGCATGTCTTCAGGTTTTATTACGTTTGTTTCTTAACTATGCTGTTTCTCCCACTAGTACACCTTGCTGGCAGGAAGCTGTGATTTGTAAGTCCATTACAAATGGTTTTGGATAGGACCTGCCAGAAGAGGGTTAATAGTCAGGGGGAAAATCATGGAGAAAACCAGATTGCAAGGAATATGTGCAGCTGATGGAAATATCATGAGTGCAGAACCTGTCTGGGATTCATCGATCGCAGAGTGATTCTGCTTCTCATCTAATACGCCAAGAAGTGAATGCTGACAGCCGAGAGGGGAATCCTGCGACCTGACATACTACTGTACTTTTATTAGACAGGGGTTGCAATAATTCAACCGTGTACTATAGCTTCTAGCAGTAATACTATCCTATTGTGATTTGAAAGGGGAGTCTTCTGCCTTCTGAGCTCTGAAAGCTGGCAGGGATTGAAATGACAAGCGGGAGGGGAAGCTGTGTATCTCTTTCAATTAATAGAAATTAGTGTTTAGTACCACAAAGCTGAAAAATTAGTCAGACATTCCTGTTGCAAGAACTGACAGGAAATAATATTATTTACAGTTTGGGGTATGTCTGCAACATAAAAGGAATGGGGGAGGGAGGGGAAGTAATTTGCTGGTTGTGTACTTCTGGCCCTGAATTAATTTAAAAAGATATTTTGCTTGTAAACTGACCAGCAACCAAAGAGACCTGGTATATGATTGCTTCAAATTGTCTAAATTGAGCAAATGTTCTATTTTTGGTGTCCCTTCAGGTTTTTATCTTATTTCTGTGCTCTGAAAATTGAGATACCAGCGTGTGCTTGAAGCTGGGATGCCTTTTCAGATGCCAGTCTTAAGCCAAACATCTGCGTGGAGCAGCTCGGGGTCCTTTGTTCTGTGCTGTACCTCAGCTGCACATGGGCCAAATCATGATCATCACATGCATGTGGCTTTTTTACCTTCATTGGAGCTACTGAAATAATATTTAGGTCATCCAGTTCTTCTGACAGGTGGGAAGTGGGGCGAGTAGTGCAGTTGTGTTATATTTGCAGGAAGGCTTTGGTAGCCCAAGTGGCTTATCTCCCAGGAAGGGCTAAAACAAGGAGAAGCCACCACTGTCAGAGCACTGAATTCTCTCAGCTGGTTTCTTTTGGTTCAGGAGTTACCTTGGAGTATGTTAATAAAGAAATACAGCAGAGAAGTGAAACCAGCCTGGCTTTCTTTTTGAAGAAACTGCCTGGCTCTGTTTCCGCTCAGCAATAACATAGGCGAATGAGCAGGAGCCATCGGAACAAAGCCGTGAAGGCGAGGGAATTAAACCTGCAGATCTTTGTGATAAACAAGAAGCAAACTCCTGCCAACTGTAAGGCTGGCAGCTTGAAATGAAATCACTTACCTCCTTTCAAGTGGAATGGCTTAGCCTTTGAAGGGACGAGAGCTGCAGGTTCATGTAGACACTCTTAAAACCCAGAGTATAGGTTAAATCTCAGGTAACTTGCAACAGAGAGCTGTCAAAACTTGTGAGTGAAGCCTGTGAATTTCTGTAAGTGTATCTGGTGAAATGCGTGTGTAAAGTTTTCATTTAAAAGGAAGTACGAGATACTTGTAATTTATCAGCTTGGTAGGGTCTGTTGAAAAAGCCAGCACAGCTCCTGTGAGGTGTTACAGGTTCTGCTGGTGAGGCTGATGTTTGAAAGGCTTCGGGTGTGGATCTTGGTGTGTAATAACCTCGTTTATCAGGTGACAGTTCTGTACAAAGTATAATGCAGACATGGCGTGGTTTATTACCGTGTCTGGCAGAGACCATTTGGGTGCCATGCACTGTATCAGCAGCTTAAGATATAATTTCCTTGCTGGTTTACATAATCTTGGGTCAGCTCTTGTTGCTTGGTGTTATCAGCATACTGTGTCCTGGCAAGGGCCCATTCACCGATGCCAGCCATTCCCGAGCCCTGTCCCCTTGTCCTAAGGAGCTGTGTGCTTCAGGGCACATGATGAGTGGGAACCAAAAGGAAGTGGAGTGTTTTGCCTGTTTACCTTTTGCAATTTGCATACCTACAGTAAAAACTTCCTGGGTTTGTCTTATTTGTGTGTTCTGCATTGAACGACATCTGCCTGTTCTCAGCCTGTCAGCAGTATTGCTTACAGTATGAATGGGATTAAAATACACAGTCAGGCCTCTCTGCAACTGCACGTTTATACAACTGATTTATTTCTTTTCAGTGCTATTTGTTTTTATTTGAGCCTCAACACATAGTGGCCTGGATGACCAGAGACCTTTGGCAGTTTTGAGAGAGTTTCTCCTTTGGAAATAAATACAGCAGGGAGTCTGAAGAGAAGAGCAGATGCAGGCAAAGGAAGCTAAACAAACATAACTACTCCTATAGACATATTTGTAAGGTTTTTCTTCATGGTAGTATCATGGGAACACTGTAACAGATGTTTAAGTGGAGATTCCAGGTAGCCAAATATCTTTAGAGGGAACTTACTAAGGAGCTTTCATCTAAGCTAGTATTTTCAGTCTTTGAGTTTCCTATGATCTCTAAATCCTTCAGTGACTTGAGCTGTAATAAAACTTCATTTAGAATTTCTGTCTGAACTCCCTACTCCTCCACAGGAGCTCTGTGCTGGACGAAACAGAGGAATGGTGGAAAACAGCCTCCTATCAAGTAAACACTAAGCTCATTAAGTCCTGCAACCTCAAAGAGCTTGGCTTCGAGAGCAGCCCAGACTGGGAGACAGCCTGTCTAATCACCCTCTCAGTGAGCAGGGCTTTATAAGCCTCTCCATGTCTAAAGGGAAGAATTCCATAAAAATGTTTTGTCTGGAGGTCTGTTAAGAAACCGTGTCTTCAGTATGCAATTTTACAAGAGAATTAAGAAAATGGAAGTCCAGAACAGGTGAAGTTAAGAGTGGTTTTGGCACCTTCTCTTTGTGCGTAAGTACCTACAGCTACTCTAGATACTCCAGCCAAGGCAGAGGTGTGACACCAAAGGATGTCTTTGGCCACGGACCTGTTTATAAAAACTCACTTCACCTACAGTGAAAGAACCAGAAACAAAAGGTGCTGGTAGAATTACCCATTTGATTCTGAAATAGGACATACCAGCTGCATCCAGTACCACAAGGTACCACTTTGAACTGTGATCTCTGTGTTTTCTTTTGTTTTTTGACTGTGCCAGCAGGGGTTTATGCTGGATTAAAGTAACTGTATAACCACAGACTCGGGGACAGAAATACAGCAGAACCTCCCTTTATTTCAGTGCTTTAAGAGATCTTCTGGCGAGCCATTTAGTTGTTTAAATGAAGAGTTCTAATGCTCAGACTTGCTTTTTCCTCTTTGATACCAGAAAAATATACTGTTAGTACATGTTAGATATCTTTGGTGTTCATTGCACGCAGCTGTGCCTGAACCCCTTGAAGAATCTCTGCCTCAAATAGTCTTTTTACAGTTGCTATGGAATATATTGTTATAAAAACGGTCAGTCCAAGTTCTTTTGGTTACTCCATAAACCGCTGCAAATGTAGATACTCCTTCATCCAGAGCAGTTAGTTTCAAAATTGTCACACTATAAACCACTTATTCTGGGGTTGCAGCTTTAGTGGCGGTTTTTAACATCATCTTTCCCTGGGCTTTTTTGTCTATTAAACAATTCCAGCTGGCAGAGGAGGACAGAGCACTTCCGTAAGTGTTCCCACGATCCCAAAGCCAGGAGCGTGACCCTGTGACCACGTGCCAGCTTTCCTGCCTTGACGTAAGAGATAGCAGGAGGTAAAGACAATACTTGGGGAGAGAGATCCCCTGCCTGAGCTCAGCTGCTGGAGCTGGGAAGTCACGGGCCATCTAAATAGTCTCTTTATCTGGGGCTTAAAAGGTTAGTAGCAATAAGTGAGTAGTTTTTGCTCCCCTGAATATCTAATGAAGATAAGACTTTTTCTTTTTTTCTTTTACATGGCTCAGTCCAGTAATCAATTTGGGATCACTTTCCAACATAAAGAACTTCCCTCCAGACTCATTTCAGCCAAGTATTTACTTGTTGTGATATCCAGGTCACTAAAGAGTGCGGGGGTGTCTATGCACATGGCTGGAATGCATCCTCCTGCAGTGCCAACGGGTGACTGTCACAGACGTGTGTTGGTGCATCCTGCTTCTGAGGTTAAAGACTCAGATCTTCAGGAGACTTGCAGATATCTGGGAGTCATACCTTTCTGCATGTAGAACTGGAATATTTTCCAAAGATTATGTCCTAGAACTTAAACTGGATGAGAAATAAATATATAATTGCTCCAGAGCAGGCTGTCTGACTTGCTGGCTGAAAATATTTGTCTTTTGCTAGTGAATGGGTAGTACATTTTAAGAACAGCTTTTATAATGGATGTCTGCTAAAGGAGGAGCTCCCTCCTTTCCTCGTATCCAGGGTATATAGCTTGATTGCAGGGAACTGTGCTTCCTGTTTCTCCTGACCTGGGGGCTCCAATTTGAATAATGTGATCATGTGGCCGCTTTAGTTTTGAAGCCTGCCTTAAAACTTTTGGAGCTTAGTGGGACACAGGAAGGAGAAGTTAAAGCAAAACTTGTTGTGTCTGGGTAGCTGGAGATCACAAAGGGAAAAGGGAGGGGAAGAAGCACTGGGCCCAAACGGGTGATGCTTCAGCTGCCTGCCAATCTGCTGATCAGAGGAACTCACATGGATTTTGGATACTGTTAGGCTTGGAGGAAAGTGTCTGTATGTGTTGGTGAGAATGAGAGCTAAAAGTTCTGTCCTAGAATCACAGAATGGTCAGAGTTGGAAGGGACCTTCAAGATCATCCAGTTCCAACCCCCCTGCCCTGGGCAGGGNCAGAGGGGGAGAATCCCCTCCCTGGCCCTGCTGGTCACACTTCTTTTGCTGCAGCCCAGGCTGGGGTTGGTTTCTGGGCTGCCAGCGCACACTGCCGGCTCCTGTGGAGCTTCTCATCCAGGAGCACTCCCAAGTCCTTCTCCTTAGGGCTGCTCTCCAGCCATTCTCCACCCAACCTGGATTTGTGCCTGGGGTTGCCACATATCAAGACGATTGAGCTCATCAAGTCTCCGTGGTAATGGCTGCTGCACATTTTCTGACTGAATTGTAGTTTAAGGGCTTTTTTGTGTCAGAATTATATGGGAAACCAGCTGCAATGAGCCCTTTGGAGTATGTTGCTCTGATTTCTCGAAATGAAGTCCTCAATTTCTTAGATACAGGCAGCTTTTGGTGTGTTTTGTAGCAAGAGGGAAATAGTGGATTGTACTTTGTGTGTGTTTCATTCTGGGTTTTTGATAAAGGTGAAGGAACTAGAGCAAACTCTCTGTTGGAACAGAGTTTGTCTTGGATGCTGGTTATCTCAAGCTGAATGGCACGATACAAATGAGGAAGTGTTAAAACTGCTTCAGGAAAAGGAACTTTCAGTTCCCTAACCCGGTTTGAGGTAGCATGGAAAAATAATGCACTAAACATTTGCACAAGTATTGGGATCAGGTTTTGGTTAGGTAGGGACTAGACTGCTTTCCAATAACAGTTTAATTGGTGGTGTGACCCCTGTTAAACTGTGCTTTTAACTCCATAGTCCAGAACATTTGCAATACCGACTCAATCTGTGATCAAATGGTGTTGAACTTTATTGAAATCTATTTGGATTAATGCAAAACTTGCTGCTGTTAGAGATACACTTCCCAGTTCTGCTACCAGAAGAGTCAGGAAGCACCGCAGTTGGTGGGAATGTTCTGTCTTATTACCTGTGCACGTGGTGACAGCGGGATTTTCTTGTTTCTGCAGAGTGACCAACAGCTGGATTGTGCCTTGGATTTGATGAGGCGTCTGCCTCCGCAGCAGATAGAGAAGAATCTCAGTGACCTCATTGACTTGGTGAGTATCGGGTACTCTTAACTAGTAACGGCTGAGTCCTGGGTGTGATGAAGATCTGGTATGTAAGAATGCTTAATGAAGCATCTCGGGATGGGGGGTGGTGGTGGGGTGGTGATTTGTTTCCTTGCCTTTTGGCAAGGTTGAAGAATACAACAATTACCCCAACAATGTCAGGAATCTTCATGTTTACTTGGGGCAAGCCAACAGGTACTAGTGTGTGTGCATGGACCTGCTTTTGGATGAAGGCTCATTAGGAGCTTGCTTGATGAAGTCATCACCGTTTTGGAGGCTGCTGTTTAGCAAAAGCAATTTGGAACAGTTTATGTGAGGTCGCTGTGTGCCCTTCTACATCTGTATTGTCTCCTGATGATGTACTTGCCCGTTTGTAGGTTGACACGGGACATGTCAGTAGGTGCAGTGGATGCTTTGGCACATGCCTCAAAGACATTACTGAGACAGAATGTGTCAGAACATCAGGATTCTGGACAAGACCCAAATCTATCTATAATTTATGCCATATCAGGTATTTGGCAGTCCAGTGAGTATCCAAAAAAATCCCCGTCCAACCGTCTTGTGCCCGATACCTGTTTTCATGCTGCCCCCAGAAGCTTTGGTTTCCTTCTGTGAACTGCTAGTGAAGAAAACTAACTTCAGAAGGATGCATGCACTCATTGGCAGTTGTGTATGATCTGGTTGCACATCCTGTGGTGCACAGTTGGGCTGTAATAGGCTCGTGTCAGCTGTCCTTGAAAACAGCATGTAGCACAGGTGCCTCTGGAGTATAGATTTAATCTATATAGAACCTACCTTATGGGCTGCTGGGAAAGCTTGTTTCTGTTGTCCTGTCCAAATACATGGCTTATTTCTGACCTGAGTGTCTAAAAGTTTACAGAGAGAGACACAGACTGAAATGGGGCTATTAGACCCTTCAATTAAGCCTTTCCTCTTATCTGTAGTGAGAAGCACATCCCTTTGCTCTGGCAGGTCTGAATTTTATGCATTTTATGACAAACCTTGTCTGAGAGACCCTAAAAACCTGATGGTTCTGCACATTGTGGCCATTTGAACTAGTGCATCTTAATTAAATAGTTTAAATTGTGTCTGAGCTGCTTGTCAGCTTTGTGTGAAGAAGAGCCAGGTAAATTTACCAGGTAAAAGTTTTAGTTGAGCTCTGTCCTTAAGTGGTGTTAGAGCTGGTGTTAGTGATCTTGAGAGGAGTCCCATGGGCAAAAAGCTGTGGCTGGCTGAAATTTATCAAGCTCTAAATGAAATACTACTTTTAGTTACATAAGCCAAGGCGTGGGTAAGAAAGCTCTCTGGGTCAGGAAAGAAATTATTCCCTGCAGGAAGGGATTATTTCTTTTTCTTGAAATCATTAATAATTGGCTACATCTGTGCCACCAAACTCTCGGCAACCCAAAGCATTGGTTTTGAGGCTGTTGCTGGAGGTAGGACTGAGATTAACAACCACCGGTATGATCTAGTGTGACACAGTTGGTTTTCTGATGAAATTTGGAGGACTGAAGGAATATCAGGGTTTCAGCCGTTTCGAGTATGGCTCAAAACAACGACTTGTTTGGGGAGCGATGGCAAGCTTCACTCTAGAATTGGTATGAGGTGTTTTTTCTTAACGACTCGGAAAATTGCTGGTTACCTCTAAATGTTGAAATTACTTTTGGATGGTGCTCATTAGTGCTCTACATGCTTTCCCTCAACAACATGCTCACTGGGCTTCTTTTCATACTGCAAGTGTAACACGAAACAGACGTGTTTGAATGGCACTTGTTAGAAGGGTCTGTGTGATTCCCACACCAGTCGTTCTAGTCCCTTCTTCGTGGTGGAGGTGAATTAATTTGTTAAATCCAGTGTGATTTTTTTTTATTATTATTTTTTTCTGTCTGAGATTGTTGAGACTTCTGCAGCCCACCCTCAGCCTGATGTGTGCAAGGCTGAAGTCTTTGCTAGTTAGACAGGAGCAGTGTGCAGGCTGTCACTACCACATAGCTCCAAAAGCATCCTAAACCAGAGTCAAGTAAATAATTTTTTAACCTTTTTGGCAAGTTTTATCCAAACCTTTACAGCTGATGTTTTTATTCTGTTTCCTGCACCCCTACCAGACGATAACCTCCTTGAAGTAAAAGGTCAGACTCCAAATGCATGAGGAGCATGAGCAGGTTCATTAAATTTGTGACAGATTTATAAAAGACTGCATCCTGACTCGTGCTTCCTTTGTGCTTGGTTCCCTTGTTTCATTCCGTCTGCCCTGCTGGAGGGGACCTGGAGCAGAGACCCCAGTTGCTTTTATTTTCTGTTGTGAAGTGTAGGTTGTTACTTGAAATCTGCTCCCAGCTTAGCTTTCCAGAGCCTGTCTATGGGAACTGAGCTCCAGACCAATGAGTGCAGCTACTGTTTGAATGCTTAAGATCCGTTGAAAGGAGATGAAGATTAGTTAGAAATGTCTTTGCAAAAACATTTCCAAAACTAATATACTGAGAAACTGTCATCTCCTCCCTAGGCTTATCCTGCTGGGAAGGATAACCACAATGAGTTGCCTCCCTGAGGTCACTCTTACTCTGTCAAAGCGATGCTCTTGCTGCTGCTTTTTAATAAAAGAGCTTCTTGGTGCCAATATGAGAATGTGGAAGGTGTTCCAGCCTGTACATTACTGCCCCCAAGTGTTGGGCTGATGAGGGAGAGGGTCCAAACTTGAACATGAAGTAAAAGGGTGGGTGGAAGACAAGACTTTTTGGGTCACTGGCCCTCATCAGACCAAACACTTTTCATTCATTAGCAAAACAGTTTGTGGTTTGCCCTTTTACCACATCGGTTGTTGCATTTTTTCAGACTGCCGAGTCTTCAATTAGACTTCATTAGAGACCTTGTCAATCATAGGACTCCAGAATTCCTGCCTGAAAGAAGCTGTGCGTGGTGCTGGTAATGTGCCTTGGCATGGAATGCTCTGGTTGGAATTCAATTAGTCATTATTTGTAAACAGACTACTCAGAGGTTGTCAAAATGTACAAGAAGACTTCTAAACCTCTACGAAAAGAGTTTGTTGTGGGCCCACACCTTTTTAAGGACATTTAGAATAATTTTCCATGTAGCTCTTACGGAAGCTGGGGTAACTGAAACCTTGGAGCATCTACCTGTCAGCCAAGTCCAAACTGTAATGCAGTTCCCATAAGAGGAGCCCTAACGGTGGTTGCACTGCTCTTAAATGGGTGTATCTTGATGATCTGCCAAGTGATAGCACTTGGAACATAAATTCAGCTTTTAATTGTGTAGCATAAATACTGTCTCACCTCCTTGTTGCTGCTGTTGACATACTGTGCTTCTCGCCAAAGTCAGTTGTGAATCGCATCTGTTCTCATCACTTGCTGAGAGGAGAATATTAAGGCTATTTCCCAGATGGAATCTGTTGTTGGAATCTTGTATCAGTTAAGAGTTAGATCTTGTTTTGGCTCATGGAAATCAGTGGCAGGAAGCAGGGAAGCTGGCAGAGCTCACTTCTGAGAGGCTCAACCAAAAAATCAGAATAACCTGCGCAAATTGTCTTTCTACTTCCTTTCTCTTAAGATAATTTGTACAGTATGTCAATCCCTGTGTAGTTTTAGCTGTGTTATTGCCAAGAGAAACCCTGCAGAATGTGATTCTACGATTCTATAAGGCATCAGCTTTCAGGTAGCATTGCTGTGGAGGATCTCTCCCAGGGCACCTTGACAGCACCTGTATCAGGCTAGGTGAGTGAGAACTGGGGATGCAGCCTCTGGAATCCTTTGGGTGTGTCTTAGAGGGATCTGTCTCTGGAGGGTGGAAGATGGGGGTTGGATTGATCATGCTCGTGGGCCGTGTGCCACAAATAGAGGGTCTGCGATAGGACTCTCTCAGTGACTTTGATTGGAGTATGGAAGTTTATGTACTCCCAGTTTTGGTAAAAGTTAAGCAAGTTCCCTTGCAAGTACAAATTTCCTGCTGAGTGTTTCGTTTGGATGTTTGCCTGTGTATATATAATATAAATTAGATGAAAAATCCAGCTGACTCAGAGAAATCGTATGGTTGGCATGAACTGGGGATGGAGAATCATCCTTGCAAAACTGAATCACAGAATGGACAAGCAAGACATGCCGGGAGAGTGGGGTTTGCTCACAGCCACAGCTTTCTGCCTCCCTTTTCCAGTAAGACTGATACTCAAATAATACTCCATTTATTCCTAAAAGCGAAAGCTTTATTGAAATGCAGAATCAAGTTATTGCTGCCATGGAAGAATTAAAGCTGGAGTTCTTCATAGATATAACAGTCAATAACTTTACTGGTTATTTTTCAAGACTCTGGAATTAAAGATCTGGGAGGTGATCGTCTTTGCTTTCTCATGACAAGAGAATGCTTAAGTATTTTTAGTAGAATGTGTTACTTTCTAAAAAGTCCCAGAGAGATGAATTTAAAAATGTATAAACTTATGATTTTGAAACATTTGAATAATGCTCGAGCCCTTGTTTCGCATAGCTAGTGTTTCCAGGCAAGTCTCAAATCTACTTGCACGCCTTGGTGACTGAAGATATATGAGGCTAGAGAATTTGTCCACAGGAAAACTGCATTGCTTGCTCTGCACAGGCCATAAAGAACATGAGAATGTGACTGGAGCTTTTTGTATTTTGAGTCCAAGAGCCTAAGCAGTATGCACCATTGAGGAGACAGATAAAATAACTGAATGCAGATGGCCAACAATATCTAGTAATGGTGGAAGATGTTTAAAAGAAAATGAATAATCAGCCCCAGTGAAAACGAAAAAAGACAATAGTGGAAGCAGAACTGCATTGACAGCCCCGTGGTCTCAGAGCTAAGTTTTTGACCTGCTGTTCTTCCTGGGCTTGTTGCCTTGTGTGGAAGGACCTAAGCCATCAGCAGCCAGTAGGGTTTGTAATGCAGGGATTACTGGCAGAAGAAAGGGGCTCTGGCTCTGAATTAAATTATGGTCATGGAGAGCCAGTTTTCCATTCAGTGAGTGAGGAGCTTTTCCAGCTAGAAAAAGATTACCTCTGGATATCTTGATGGTAATTGGAGATAGCAGTTAATATATGTAAATCGTTAATGTACTGCTTGGCTTAGAGCTAACAACTTTACTTACTTGCTTGAGATTGTCAAAATGAATTTAACTTCTGGCTTCATATTCACTTTTTTTAAGCCTAAACTGTGTTTTGTTTTTCTCCAAGCTCCTGCCCCTGCATTGCTGGTGTTAGAGGTGCTTAAAATAACTGTTTAAATATGTTTCTAAAGGAGAGTGTAGTGAGATCACTTGATGAGCTTGTATCCTAATTAGAGGCCTATCCAACCTCTTTTAAAGATGGGGGGAAGCTAGGGAATAGAAACACTGCTGGAGAGAGAATGCCCCTGCAGATCCCATAATTGTGGCTGGATATCTGCATCACCAGCCAGACTCTTGACACGAATAGCCAAGGCTTCCCAAGATACTGATACGCTGTGATGGCTCATGGGAGTCGTGGCTGGTAATGAGATACAGAAGCCTTCACCTCCAGGTCACTAGTCAAAGTCTGGGGCAGTCTCTGTGCCTGCCAGATGGCCAGCTTTTGTTTCCCAGTGAGCTACAGAACGCTGAGTTTAGCAAAAGCCCTGTTTTCTCCAGCAAATTGCGGGAAGAACACCAAGAATCCTGGTTTGTGGGTCGTAGTCACGGTTCAGAGGGGTTTTTAAAATGTAGTTCGTTGAGTTGAATCAAGAAATTCTGTAATTAATGTAATGTTTCTGTTATGACATTGCTAACTAGGTCTTGGATCATTAACGTTTGCTTTTATCCAGAAAAGCTGATGGGTTTTAATTTTGTTTTGCTAATTCTTGCTGTGCTGGAATTCCACGCAAATACTTGAATAAAGCTGAGCTGTTTCCAATATCAGTTACATCTGGTCTTGAACACAAAAGTCCATTTAAGTGTCATTTAATAAACAAAGCTTGAAGAATGTGTGGCCCTTGGATGTCTGATGGATCAAATTAAGGTTTAGCAATATGTGGATTTGTGGGAGTGACTTTACTGGTGGTTTTAGGCCCAAGATGAGTGGAGCCAGGCTTCCTTCTTGAGTTTCCACAACATCCGTTAGGCCGTGTCTGTGTTCTGCAGGAACAGGAAACTCTGAGGCTGTGGAATGACTCAGAAAAATTATGATAATATTTTATTAGATGTTGGCCCAGAGGGGAAGAATCTGGGCTGAAGGGAGGGGTTGTCTGCCAAAATGGCTGTTTTGCAAGAGCACTGGGGAGCTTGCGTGTGCTCTTCTTTGGGTCAGAGGAGTTTCCCCAGGTGATGTGGGCAGCGGTTTTGTCCACTTCTGTAATGATACAAGTCATCTCTAAGGAAGAGAAATCAAGTCTAGAGAGTTCACATGCAATTGCAATCGTTGCTTTCCTGTTTGGATGTGGCATTTAATTAAAAACTGCTCTAGGCGTGTGTATTCAGATACCTGCATGCTATAGAGACAAATTCAAAAGGCAAATGGATCTGAATGTACTCTTTGCTAGTATTTTGGAGCTTACTTCATCTTCCTTCTGATTCTTTGAGGGAAAATGTGGCTCATCTTTAATTATGTTGCATTTAGCATAGTTTTCCAGTGCGTAAGATTCCTGTGGAGGTCAGGACACGCTGACCTCCAAATAAACATGGAAAAAACCTATTTCCAAGCACAGAACCTTACACCAGCAGTAATTCTGTTTCAACTGTGAACATCATTCCTTTCAGTCAGGGCTGGAAGAAAACACTGATCTTAGCTATGCAACATCCTGAGTACTTAAGATGCAGAATTCCATGTGATTCAGCCAGCGTGATCAAAGCAAGGATGGAGAGTGCGAATAGGACACGAAGAGCTGTTCTTATTTCCTCTAAACTTTTTTTAGATGCTTGTTTAACCATATTTTAAAAAATAATTCATGACAATTGTTTAGTCAATAAGTTCCTTTAACCAAATAGTCAAGAAGGAATGATTATTAGATTAGCTACTCCAAAAAGTGTATGGTTTCGACTTTGGAACAAGTGATTATTTGTCTTGATAACAGAACAGTTGATTTAATTAAAACACTGTCCACATACCTGGCTTGCTCTGATGGAGAATTCTGTTACACAAGACAAGAGAATCCTTGTTCAACGTGCAGGAGAGTATGCTTTAACTCACTTTTCATTCAGTTTTTCGTTCCTCAGTACTACACATTCATCTCCTTAGGAAAAAAAAAAAAAACCCTCCCACAAACAGGGTGTCCTGTTGCGTGGTCTGTGCTCCTGAATGATGCTGCTGTTCCCTTCCAGGCCCAGCAGCTGAGTCTGCTCCCCCAGAGATTCTCCTGTTATTTTTTTTCTCTTCTGATTCACATTGAGGGTGGTCTCGCTCCATGACTATACACCCACCACCATAATAAATGATTGAGTGCTTATTTGTCCAACATGGGTGTGTTGTGGTCCAGAGAATGCTGTGGACCAAATTAACTTAATGATGGCTCTTAGCTAAAGATCTACAGTTAAGATTGTATTCTGCATTTGATCTTCCACTGCTTAGAGCAGGTAAAAACTTACGTTGCAATAAAGGCGGGAGCCCAGTCTTTGCTTATAACATGGTCTCGTAGCTTCAGCGCTTTTATCGCAGTGACACTCATTTATAACGCAGTGATGAATTGAGCGAAATCACTGCTTTTGCATTTTGGTGTTTGGCCCAGGGACATGGGTTATTTCTTGCATTTCTTAATTTAAGTCAAAGTTCCCCATGAAGCAGCATGCACTTGGCTACCTAAGAGTGTTTTGGCTTTTCAGTTAACATAGAACAAGTTGATAAGAAAACTTAACAATGCAAATCCACTGTTTTGAACCAGAAAGTCAGAGGATCAGTTGGTCTTCTAAGCAGAGCTGTCTTTGCTGGGATCAGAAGCTTTGGATGTTTTCTTGATAAATATAAACTAGGTTCTGCAGGAAGCTGGATGTGTGCAAAAGCAATTTAAATACTTCAGGAAGGTTCAGTACTTGATATGGGGACGAACTGAAGGAGAGGTACATGCATAGTCTAAAACAATTGCTGGGTGCTTACACTGCAACAGCTGAGCCTGGTGGTGCCAAATCTCTTACCGTTTCATGCTCTAAAATGCAAAGGACCTAAATTCAGAAGGAATCAAGTAGTCTCATAAACATATAGCTGTTTCAAGCATTTAAAGCTGCAAATTACCATGTTCAAATCACTGCGTCTGCTTTGTAAGCAGCTTTAGAATGTAGAGGAGGAAGAGCAGTGTGCTTATGTCTTGTAAATTCATTTTTAGAAAGGAAATATGGCAGCTGTTGCAAGTTGATGTAACAAATGATACAAAAATGGTTCTCTTGGGATAACTGTGCCACACTTGGATGTTTTTCCAATGATTAGAATTACATGAGTAGTCCCATCAGCTGGAATATCTCTGCTCTTTTTATAAACACCATTGAAATTGTCTAATACTTCTGAAGTAGATGAGTGGGTTTTCTCCCCTCTTTTATTCTGGAAAAAAAGGAGAAAAGGTCCGTAGAGTGTCAGTGCCAAAGAGACAATGGGTATAGAGTCCGCTTTTACAACGGAGTATTACAATATAGTGGGGTATTGTATTCTCATGAGTTTATGGCATAATGCAGTCGCTGTTAGGGCTGCAAGAACAGCTACGGCTCTTAGAGACTGGAAAAGTGACTGTGCTCATGAACATCTGTTACCGAATCACGGAATGGTCAGAGTTGGAAGGGACCTTCAAGATCATCCAGTTCCAACCCCCCTGCCCTGGGCAGGGACACCTCCCACCACACCGGGTGGCTCCAAGCCCCATCCAGCCTGGCCTTGAACCCCTCCAGGGATGGGGCAGCCACAGCTTCTCTGGGCAACCTGGGCCAGGCTGTCACCACCCTCACAGCAATGAAGTTCTCCCCAAGATCTCATTTCAGTCTCTCCTCTTTCAATTTAAAATCATTACCCCTCATCCTGTTGTTGTACTCCATGATAAAGAGAGAGTCTTAGAGATCTCATCCAGAGGTAGACTTATTTCACCATTACTACGTGGAAATTAAAGAGACTGCATCTTAAAACCAGCAAGTTAAGCATTCATTCTAGTCAGTAAGAGATTGTGCTCTCCCCCTGAGCAGTATGGGCACACCATACTAAGTGTATGCTATTTTTTAAAGAAAATTAAATGTTATTGTGTGGGTCTTCAATTCAGATGGTTATTAGGAGTTTTCCTGCAGGACAGTTAAGTCTATCTTGAGTTTGGGATTTCTTTTGAAAATACTTTATATGTATCTTTGATTTGAAGAATCACATGGTGCGAGCTCTCGTGCTCTTGTACCGCACGTGTAGCACAGGGCTTTTCCCACAGAAATAAAATGGAAGATGGAGTGTGGGAAGAACACCACTTTTCTCCAAATTGGGTTTTCATCCCTATTACTCATTCTAAGTGCACATCAGAGCGAGGAGCCTGTTCCTAGACGTTTATCTCTCTGCTGATGGGCAGTTGGCCAAGGAGCAGCCGAGGGGGAGGAATATATTTGGCTGTTGGCTCTTTGGAGCAGCACAGAGAGTAGCTCTTCATGCTTTGGGTCTTGTTGTGTGTGCATCCCAAATTAAAGCAGTCATCTCAGGTTGCCCTCTGCCTGAAAAGTCAGCCTAAAATGAATAGCTAATGGAGAAGTGAAGGAAGAGACAAAGTGGAACCAGATGAGCTCATGAACACAGATACATCATTTCCCTTAATGTGGGCCACGACACTGCTGATTTGTATCAGCTCTGTGGGGTATTAGGACTGTCTGTTTTTAGAAAAAGTAAAGATTTCCTAAAAGCTGCTTGCTTGCCATCCGCTTTTATTTACTCAGGGACTGCAAAGTGGTTTTCAGGTTGCTTCTGCCAGGTCTCCAAGTATCAAATAGTGAATGCTGATGAGAAGCATCAAGCTTTATAGAAATACTTTTCAGTGGTTGCTCCGTACTGCAGTACAGTGTGTGCAGACCGAAGGAAAAAACCTCAAACTGACGTTGCAGCTATTTCGGTGCCATTGATAACTTTACCAACCATTTCTCGGTGTTTTCCTCTTACTTTTGTATGTTACTGGGGTGACTGTGTGTGTGAGGGGTTGTGTCCCTAGCTGGCCATGTCCTGGCTTGGCCTTTGGCCTTTCTGGGTTTTTTTGTCTTTTGTGGTTGTGTTGTTTCATATGTGTCTCTGCCTTACTTGGACTTAATATCCTCTGTATGTTATTGCCTCGTGCTTGGCATTAGGAACATTTCTGTTTTAGGCAGTTTGGTCTCTTTTGTCACATCTAGCGTATTCAAAGAGTTTGTACTTATGCTTTTGGGAGCTGTTGCACCCCTAATTTATTTTTTCTCCTCTAGGCTTCTTTCCTTTGAAATCATACCAGTTCACTGAATCAACAGCTTGAAGAGAAGAAAGCACATTTCCATGTTTTCTTTGTTCCTTCCTCCCTCCTCTTTTCATTTCTTGCAAGTTGTGAATTCATCACTTCATGATTAATTTTACCCTGGATTGTCCTTTGTCTTCGTGTTCTCAATGGGGTTTTCATCTCCACAATGTAGAAGAGATTCCATGTTGGTTATTTCTTTTTCTTTTATCTTCTGTATTAGCATGTTGCCACCAATATGTTCAAGGCCTTAGGGATTGTCCTATGTCCTGTTGCGCTCCCAACCTTCTCTTGGAATATTGATATTGATAACAGGGCCGCCATTAGCTCCAGACCAAGAGGCTAAGGGATAGAATTTGCTTCATTTGCTCATGCTTGCGTTATAAAATGATGCCTTCAGGCTGTGAACCAGCAACTCATCTCTCTGCAGCATATCAAAGCCTCTCTGCCGTGTCAAAACCAGATCTTGAAGTCTTTCCCCACGTGAGGTGTGAGGAGACAGCTGGGGTTATGAATGCATTAAAAGCTACCTGAGGAGGAGATGTATTTGGTTTTATATGTGCATGCACATGGACACACGTGTATTTTTATTAGCAAACATGGTAATGTTTGGCCAGCTGCCTGGAAACTATTCTCAATTCTACCCAGAGTGGGAGCTTGTGAAAAATACGCTCCAGTGTATGGATGGCGTATTCTTTTAGCGGCTCCCTCCTTTCCACTCCATTATAAATATTTACCTTCATTCATCAGTCCTCGACAATCACTTTACTGGCCGTCTTTGGTAAGAAGCTGCCATGGAGACTGTATATATTTAAGTGTGCTGGACCACACTGGTGGTTAGGTAAATTAAATGTGAAATTATTGGAGGTGGGAACATAGGGTTGTGTTGTAACAGGCATAGCTTGTTGGGTTTTTTGTAAGGATTTCTGGCTTTGGGACAGATGTGTGTTATTAATAACAAAATCTGTTCTTAGGAATGCCAGTCTCTTTTAACCTTAACATGTTGTTACCTTGTCTTCCTTGCCCATTTTTTTTTTTCCTCCCAACCGTCAGGTCCCAAGCCTCTGTGAAGATCTCCTCTCCTCTGTCGACCAGCCATTGAAGATTGCACGAGATAAGGTGGTAGGAAAAGACTATCTATTGTGTGACTACAACAGAGATGGAGACTCATATAGGTGAGTCTGTATCCAAAGCAAGGAACTAACCGGTTTACTTCGTAAATGAGAGCTTTGTACAAATATTGCTGTCCTTTCTCCCTTTTACTCTTAGCCAAAAAAAGAAATTCAATGATGTTAAACTCTCCTCAGCAATGAATCTGGGGCTCTTTCAAATCCTCTTCTCTTGAGTAAGTGACTATGGAAGTTGTTCTTATTATTTTACAAAGATGAAAGAGCATAAACATCTTCAGAGCACTGTAGAGCACGTTGGTTTCAGATAACACGGTTGTTAATCTGATGACCTTTGCAAGGCAGGTCCTCACTGCCTCCCTCTGGAACAAGTTGTGTTTTATCCCAGAAACCACTGTGTTTCTGCACATTTTCTTTGCTGTGGCTTGCAGTCATTCATTGAAGCCTAGAATATGATGTCGTTACCTTGTAAAAGGGGTGACTAACACATTTCTCTTGGGCTTCCTGTAGTATAGTTATACCTTAGGGAATTAAAAGCAGTCGGATCTCTAAAGAAATGACTGTGGTGGCCTTGGAGTGAAATGAAACCACCTTTTGTTGCAAGGTTGTAAAATCCTTGGACTGAATAACAACAGAAAAGAGATGACACAAGGAGTCAGTTTAAACAAAATCATCTTTTTGTACAAGGAGTATGAACTTGCCAGCTGGGGAAGGCTCTTTCACTCGTGTTTTGAGTCTGACTTTGGACATGCAATGTCATTAGTTCTCTATCAAAATCTTGGCCCAAGTTTTTAGCAAAGAAATGAATCCCTCTCTCTACCAAAATAACTGTAGACAAAACCAATGAGAATATTTGACCCATGTAAGCTGTATGTAATTATAATATTATTAATTTTGAAGTAGAAGGGGCTGTAATAATGCAATGGTACAATGAGTTTTCAGTATCTTGGCTGCCAATTTGAATGCAGTCTCTCTCAGATTCTATATCTTGCCATTAGGATGGTTACAATTGAGTGACTGTAATCACTCAACTATTTGTTGAACCGTTTTTTTCCTCCATTCTTTGCATTGCATGTCTTTTCTTAACGGCTGCAGTGATAGTGGCAAATAGTTCCAAATATTTAATTAAGAATCACAAAGCTCATAGGCCAGAAACCTCTGTGAATATTACATCACCTGGCTTTTATCCTCCTTTAACAAAGAGTGGCAGGCTGAGAAGAAATGACCACCATTCGTCTTCTCTCCCTAGTTAACAGCTTCTTCTGGTGATGATTATATGGGTGACATCTCAGCATCTTGCAGCTTCGGCGTAACAGCTTGCAATTTTAATGCTAACAGTTGGAGCTGGTCTTACATTAAGAACTGAGCTTTGCTTTGTGCAGATTTGCGGTAGTGGTATACACTAATCTGGCCAGAATGCTTCCAAGAATTCTATTTCAAAGTGGAATTCCAAAAAAACATTTTAAAAATGTTTTGGTTTTTTTTCTTTGGCTCAGGCCATGGTCATAGAAGCAGGTGAGGTTATAAAGGGCTCTCACTGGTTTCAATCGCTTTGAGTTGCGGGACCAGTACTTTACCTAAGCTGAGAGCATCTCTGTCTGTAGATGATTTATACTGAGAACGTGCTGAGATTTGTTTTGTCCTAAAACTAAGTGGAGAACACTGATAGTGGATGCAAAGTTTGACAGTGCATCTGGATTGTGCATGAGAATAAATCTTAATGAGCTTTTTGAAGTACAACCTGGTGCCAAGAAGTAAGACAATCTCTAAGGTGAAGTGTTCACTCGTGTGCTTTAGCATATCAGTATGACGTTAAAATGTGTTTAACCTTCTACAAAAGAGCCTGGTGCCTTTTAAAAGCATTTGTGCATGTATGTCTAAGTTGGTCAGATCTCTGCTAGCAGCTACATGCATTTAATCAGTTCTAAATTAGTAGCTGGAGTGGAGTTTTATAGCTTCTGCCCTCCAGAAGAAGTACTCACGCAGCTGCGTGCTCTTGGGCAAGAGGAGGGATTAGACCCCGCATTTCTTGTGGGTGTCTCAAGAGATGTTTTCTCACTGAAGTTGTGATGTGTTTCTTGCAGTCCCCTGGCAGCCTATTCGTGCTGTTGACATAAGCATCTGTCACCAGAGGCACAGGAAACTTGAAAAGGCACTTGTTAAACAGTATTGTGACGTGCTGCAATAACTAATAACACTTACCCCCCTGCCCTGCCTCTCCGTGTTTAATTAGTGCATGTGGCAGCCCTTTCGTTAAGGTTAGTTTCATGCTCAGCTCTGAAATTTCCTCAGATCTCTTTCTGAGAAGATACTTACGTAGTTGCAAGGAAGCAGGAGGAATTAGGTTTTTTAAATCACTTTGAAAATTTCAGGACTTACTAAGTCATGGGGCTTCAGAAAAGCTGTTTCATTTGTTCATCTACAATAGGCATAATGTATTAATTGTTGCCATTAAAGAATGCTGTTCTTGAAGGCTTTTGATGCCAGCGTCCTGGATTGAAGTGATTTTTCCTTCTGGAACTGATTGGTCTCAGCTCTGTTTCGTGAAGCAAATTCTTTCCTTCAGCACAAAGCAAAAGCCTTTGAAAACCAAGCAGCGCCAGTATGTGCATGTGTTAATCCTGTTCTGTGCCTGTGTTCAGACACTGTTATTCATACCTCATAAAATCTGAAGTTGTTACTGGGAAGTGACTCTTACACTAATTTAATCAATTAGCCCAAAATCTAGGAGGAGTTTACCATGCTTTTAAAAGCTTTTGATACTTCCACAAAGATTTTTCGCAACCACAAGCTCGATCCCAAGAAGTCCTGTTCCCTGCCCGCAAAGTGCTACATCCCCAGTTACTGCACACTTCACATTAGACACTAATTTTCCTCTTACTGGGGAGGTTGCTAATTGCATTTCTTTTAATACTAATCCAAGGATTTCAAAGCATTCTGCAGACAACCGAGCCTCTTGCTACTTGGGCAGGAAAGGTGGAGCTGGGTGTTGAGACTTTCTCACTGAGAGTTGAGTTTTATAAGGGGTGATTTTGAGCGGCTTCGCAATTTGACTTGAAATTAGCTTTGAAACAAAGCTGCTGCTGGGTGTTTGGGCATCGGGGTGATAACTCCACTGCTTTCATAGGGGAGTGAATATCCTAATGCGTAGCCCATCACAGTTTAATCCTTCCTTGTATTGGGACAGACTTGATTTTCTTCACGTCAAACATGGATCAGACCAGGAGGTAGTCTTGGAGTCTCTTTGGAGTCCCTTGGATCTTCATAAATAGAAGATTCTTTATGATTTTCATTTTTTGTCATATTATAATACCGTTGCTTGTGGGAGCAGTCTTCCATGTGCAGAGTCCTTAGTAACGAAGGTTTGTGGGGGATGTCAAACAACCATGGAATCCACATTGTGCAGGCAAAGCTTTTATTAATTAATTTTTTAATATATGTAAGACTTCAAGGTCCCTGACTTTGTCCATACATTTCCACTCTAAGTATGTTTGATCACTATTAGATGGAATCCTTATGGGGAATTTGGTGCCAACAACACTGAAACTTGTTAGCTGAAACAAAAACCATTCTCTTTTAGGGAAATTAGAGGTCTGACTTTTGAAATGTAAGTGCTTGTCCGTCTGTCTTGCTTCAAATAACCTCCGTTTAAGTCTTTAAATGTGTTGTGAGTGCTCCTCCACAAAAAGGGAAAAAAATAGGGGGTTGTGTTATGGGGTTGTGGTTTTTTTTAAGTGAAGTTACTGCTGGCTCCAACTGTAATGAATTGAAAATGCTACGATCTGCTGGAAGACTCTGAGATACGAGGCTTCCCTTACATCCCATCCCTGCGGCCTGGGAAAGGCATCTAATGTTTGCGATTCAAGTGTCTTGATTGTGGCTTCTGTCAGGGATCTGTGCTCACTGATTTCCTTGTACATGATGAAGAAGCAGAGAGTTCCAAATTCACAGAAAATGATGGCATTTTTTTTTAATCTGCCTTTTAAAATGCAGTAGAGAAAGGTAAAGTAAGCATGTGCTGATGGCTGCTCTGCGTTGTCTGGCACACAACCCCTATGGACAAAGCCAGGGCTTTGCTTTTGCAGTCTGGCTGATGGCAAGGGCACTGCTCCACCAGCCTCTGCGTCTCCCTTCTCCTTTGGGTTTGTGTCCCCTGCCCCATGGGTGCAGGTTTGCCATTTGGGAAGCCCACAGATACCACCAGTGGTGATTTTTGTGCAAATTTCTTCCAGATTTCAGAGAATTGTTAGGCAAAGGAGCGCTGCTGTCGCTGTTGACTTTAGGAATCATAGAATCACAGAATGGTCAGAGTTGGAAGGGACCTTAAAGATCATTGAGTTCCAACCCCCCTGCCCTGGGCAGGGACACCTCCCACCACACCAGGTTGCTCCAAGTCCCGTCCTGGTCTTGGACCAAGGAACCAAGTATTTAAGCAACTGTTTTAAAATGAGAACCACCACCTGAAAATCATTGCTCCGGCTGGACGTGACATTATGATTTAACTTTTCCTGGTGTCTCACCTTTGGAGGCAGATGTGGTGGGGAGGAGCAAAGTGTGGTGAAACAATTTGCTGGAGTGAAACGGAGCCTGTTCTTTGTGCTTTGCATTAAACAGATGTCAAACTGAGAAACCTTTCTGAGAAATGAATAACAAATGGCTACTGAGGAGAAAGCCCTTGTGTATGGACTGCGTTAAGACCTAGTGTTTGTAGGCTGGAGTATGTTGAAAAGTGAGTAGGTAAAGGGTAGAGGTAGCGCTCTTTAAACCAGCAGTGATATATGTAGCTTGGTTATTCACAAGGGAAATGAAAAGGAGAATGCGGGTTTACAGAATGGGAATTCTAAAAGTCTCAAGCAGATGGGCAAAGGGTTCCATTAATCTTTTAATACCGAATCTTTCATTAAGAGCACAAAATCTCTTCCACACCTGCAGAAATCACAGTAAAACCTGTAGCTTTACAAAGCCCGTCAAACCCTTCAAACTATTCAAATGTTTTCCTAATGTTATACTACAAGCAGAGTTTGTTTCAAAGCAAAATAGCAGAGGAGAATTTGGACTTTAATTGTAGACCACGGTGTTTGTCTCAAATGCTGTCAGATCCCAAATAAACTATACGATCTGTTTGCATGAAAATAATTTTGAATACATAGTGTGCAACAGCTGAGGCCTCATTTTTTTAATATTTAAGAAGGAAGAGGTTCAAACCCAAATATGATTATTTATATAGTAGAAACCTGAAGATGGGGAGCATTCCTGGGGTGCACTGTGACTTTGAGGAGTCAGTGTTTGAAACAGCTTTTGAGGGTGAAATTCTTACAGATTGTCGGCTTTGGGGAACTTTGGGGTTTTTCTGGATGTTTGCTCTCTGTTGATTAGGTCAGACCCACCAATCCCAAACCTTTCAGAGTTTGTCTGGGTGTTCTAACTGTCTGTTTGTCTTTTCTCTTTGGCAGATCGCCATGGAGTAACAAATACGATCCTCCCCTGGAAGACGGTGCCATGCCATCTGCTCGCCTGCGCAAGCTGGAGGTGGAAGCCAACAATGCCTTTGACCAGTACAGAGACTTGTATGTCAGTTCTACCCTCCAGAGCCCTCTGCTTCCCTTGTTTCCTTTAGCAGGGAATGTGGTACATGCAGTCAGGGTAAAAGCTAGTCACTGCGAGTGGCGTCTCAGCATATAGCAGAGGAAGAAGAGCAGGCAGCTACTGATCTGCTGCTGGGAAGGGTGTCCACTATGATTTCATGATGCAAAAAAATGATCAAATTTGTCAGCTGATGCTAAAAGGCAGATGCTGAGGTGCTTCCCTGCCTCCTTCCCCTGCTCTAACAGATTAATGGCTTCCCTCTCCTGAAGTGACCTGTGTTCTATTTGATTTTGACTAAGTTCAGTCTTAAACCATCTGCTTTTTCCATTCCCTCAAGACTGTGCTCTCTCAAAACATCTATGTGTATAGGAGCAACTTTCACATCTTTCACTAAAACGTCAGGCAGCGGTATCCTGCAGGGATTGTATGGGGATTAACCTGCTTCTGCTGCGAGGGCCCATCTCTGCTCCTTGTTTTAGGCCCTGTCTTGTTTAAGAGGTGCAAAGTGAGGGAATTAGTAGAGTGTGTGTAAAACAACTGTAAATTCCTTGGTGTCTTTTTTAAAGCAGCAGTAGGAAACTGGGTGACTTCAGTTGAGGAATTGTTCTAGAAGGTGAGACTGCCCTGGTCTTGCATTGCAGTCCCATCCGAGGCCTGGAGCTGGAATCAGGTTCAACTGTCGTCGTTATAGATTTCCTTCCCTTAAGGAGAAACGGGATGGAAATAGTAATGCTAAAGCTAAAAAGCAAGCATGTGTTGCAAAGCAAAATGAACTTACTGCTTTATCCAGTAACAGGATGCTTTCTTACTGGAGATGCCTAATGACCATGAAAAAGGTGAACAAACTCATTACTGCTTCATGTTGTCTGAAAATGGAGATAAAACACACCCGTAGTTGTGGATCATCATTGTCACTGTTAGGTAAAAAGGTACTACTCTAGCTGGATTTTCACTCACTTTAAGCTGTGGCTTAATGTAAATGTAGCCTGTCCACACTTTTGTTACAGGGTATCATTTTTTTCTGCCTGTTTTCATAGATATCCAACTTCTCTTGTAGGAACAATTTTTACTGGTATCTGAACTTACTGGCAGAAAAAAATTCTGCCTGTGCAGCGAAGAGAGGTTTGCAATGACTCCTCAGGTGCAGAACAGACCAGGGCCAATGGGCTTTCGTATACACCAGGATGAAAATGAGTAGGTTTATGGAACCAGGGTCGTCCTGTAAAATCCCTCTCTGATCAGATGACCGAGAAGTCACAGCTGGGTACAGTAATGCCTTTAAAAAGGTTTCCTTTGCAGGAGGGAAACCATTGTGCAGGTCACTCTCAGGCTCAGGTGAATCTGTTGAACCCTGTTCAACGTCTGGTAGAACAGGAGTCTTAATGTATTGTACGGAAGTAAAAAGCAAGATTATATCAAATCTCATCTTTCAGTTTGTCCAAGTTTTACAGGCGATACATTGTTAGAGGGGACGTGGACCAGAGAAGTGCCTCTGTTGGCACAGCACACCTGGGTGCGTGTTCTCATCTCAAAAACGTGTCAGGAAAACAGAAGAGTGGCTTATGTTTTGCTGAGTGGCATAAAAAATGGTGGAATTTTTGGAAAGGACTTGCAAAGTTAGGAAAACTTAACCTGACCATTTGAAGGGTTCCCTGTGCTCAAAATTGGAAATTATTTTTACTTTACCTACAACAGTTTTGGGGTAGAAACGTGCTTTTGTGCCAGTCATTGGATTCTGCAGTTTCTGTAATAAGACAAGTGGATTCTGTGTTTTGACAACAGAAACTAAATTTTCACGTGGTAATTGGGGCAGGGAAACGAGGTGGGGGTAACAAGCACCAGCTTTTCTCACTGCTCTGTAATAGTCTTGCCAATATATCAGGTTGGAAAGGGTGTAACAGCTGCAGGAGCCGTGTGGGAGCCTGGAGAAGGTTGTAGTGGGAATAGGATGGCAATGGCAGTGATGTAATTCCCACGGTCTGCTGGAGCTGGAAACTGATCCCATGTACCCGCTGGAAAGCCAGGAGCAGGTCCGAGCCTTGCGATGGCAGTTGAAGGTGTGACTGACCGTCTGGTTCGGCATCTTCTGGTGCTGGGGATGGAGCACATGATGTATTGGGTCCAGGACAAAGTTATCAGCATCCTTTTGAATTCCAGAGCCATTGACAACAGAGGTTTTCCAGCGTTGTGAAATATTTCAGGCTCATTTGGAAGCATTGATGTATTAATAATAAAAAAAGCCCAAAACCAAAAAAACCCAAAACCAGTAACATGTTGGCACCCTTCAGTATGGGACCTTTTGTGGAAATAATGGTTTCTGTTCCATGGGAAGATTTATAACAGGTCCACCTTCCAGTAATGGGGTTCGTTCTGGAGGCAGAGCACCAAAGGAGTTTCTTGAGTTGACCTGCAGAGGTTTCCATTGTCTCTGGTCACTCTGTTGGGGCAGTCTGTCCAAACTGACTGGTCGTAGATGATGCCAAGCTAATCAGTGTTTCACAGTACAAACTCTTCTTAAAAAAATGTGATTTTAAGTGTAGAAGTTGTTGCACTCCTTGGTCTTCAGCTTGGCTCAGACCTGCTGGAGAAGAAAAAGACCTGGGAGTCCTGGTGAACACCAGGACTCCCATGAGCCGGTAATGGACCCTTGCGGCCAAAAAGACCAATGGCATCCTGGGGGGCATCAAGAAGAGTGTGACCAGTAGGTAAGAGGGAGGTCATCCTGCCCCTCTGCTCTGCCCTGGGGAGGCCCCAGCTGGAGCACTGGGTCTAGTTCTGGGCTCCCCAGTTCCAGAAGGACAGGGAACTGCTGGAGAGGGGACAGCAAAGGGCTACAAAGGTGATGAGGGGCCTGGAGCATCTCTCCTACAAGGCGAGGCTGAGAGACTTGGGTCTGTTCAGTCTGGAGAGGAGAAGGCTGAGGGGGGATCTGGACAACACATAGAAATACTTAAAGGGTGGGTGTCAGGAGGACGGGGCCAGGATTTTTTTGGTGGTGCCCAGTGACAGGGCAAGAGAAAATGGGCACAAACTGGAACATGGGAAGTTCCATCTCAATATGAGGAGGAACTTTCTGAGTGTGGCAGAGCCCTGGCAGAGGCTACCCAGAGAGGTGGTGGGGTCTCCATCTCTGGAAACATTCCAACCCCTCCTGGACATGTTCCTGTGGGACCTGCTGTGTGTGACCCTGCTCTGGCAGGGGGTTGGGCTGGGGGGATCTCCAGAGGTCCCTTCCAACCATCGATCTGTGATTTAGAGGATGAAAATGATGATGGGAGAGAAACCTCGGATTTGACCCGTGGGGCTCTCATTCAGCCGTCTCTCAGAGGCTCTCCGTGGGGAGGAGCGTGTTTCTGAACGGTGCCTGCACCCACAGCTGTGCTGTGTTTTATGATGGAGGGGTAACAGTTAATACAGAAATAATCTCATGTAAGCAGTCGTTCACAGGGAACACTGAGCGCCAGTGTGCTTGGATTTCCTGGGCCGTTAGACGTTTTATTTGTGTGGCGAGGGTTTTCCCTAGGTTTTCCTCGAAGCAGTCTGTGGGTTTGTTGCCAGCCTCGCTGGGCTGGAGTGCTGGGTCCTGTGCGTGTGGCCATCTGAGCAGTGTGGGCTGCCCGGCCCGGGGAGGTGTTGGCCCTCTTAATGTTTTGTAAGCTCTTATTTATGAGACCTTGCTCAGCGTGGTACTTATTTCACTCCCCAGCTTTAAAATATATCTTAGACTGGCTGCTCCCACAGGCAGTGGAAAAGGAAGATGTTTTCTTTCTATAGATAAGTAAGTACTTTTGAGACTCTGTGCGGTTCCCACTCTGCTCTCAGCACCTCATCTGAGCCGCCTCTAGATTCTCTCCCCCTTTACCCACAGTCAGTGATAATCTCACGCAGTTCATCTCCCCAGGCTTCAGATAGTTTCAGTTTTCCCTCATGTTGCTCCCGTTTGGCCCACCTGCCTCTCCAGGTGTGGTAAGCATCCCCGTGCAGTGGGGGAGCCAGCAGCGTGTTTGCCATTTCCCAAGGGGCTGGCACCTGCCAGCGGGGGTGTTTGGAGGGAAACAGCCTGTTATGGGTTTGTTAACAATTTAGGCGAAATAATCAATTCAGATTTGCTCTCTGGTGACTCCTCTTAAAATTTTTGTCCCCAGAAGCTTTTTGGCTGACACACTCAATGGCTGCAGTGTGAAAATAAGTTTGGGAAGTCTCGCAGTATTGCGTGGAGTCATTTCAAATAGAGAAATCTTGAGAAGAACAGTTTTGCTGAATCTTCAGTGCTGAGCTGTTCCCTCTAAGGGTCCGTTTTAAGGCAGACTGCCTCAGTGTATGTCTGGGGCTGCCCCCCTTTTTATTTCTGGATACACATTTGTGTTGCTTTGGGTTAAAGAGGAATTACACTCAGTTTTCATTCCCCGTCAGTTAGATGTGTTAAACGACAGGCATATTTCTTGGTTATCTGTTTTACCAGAATGCATGTCACTTTCCCAAAAAACAACTGTTTAATTTTGATCT
Organism: Thinocorus orbignyianus; assembly: GCA_013400375.1. Lineage (NCBI taxonomy): Eukaryota > Metazoa > Chordata > Aves > Ciconiiformes > Thinocoridae > Thinocorus > Thinocorus orbignyianus. The sequence goes on from VXBW01003514.1 coordinate 300,102, forward strand.
CCTGCTGCCAGGTTTAACTCAGGCGCTGCCTGAAGCTAATGCCCTGGTATGTTTTTGTTCAGTGGGTGATTATTCCCAGATGGAAGTCTAATATCTTACACCGTTGGGTTAGAGCCTCGGCTCCCCACTTCCAGTATGGTGAAGATAATTTCTTCAAACACATGGTTGTAATTTATTGCCCTTTGCTTGACGTGTGTGTGCGATTGATTGAAATCAAAGCCTGATGAGGACCAAGGCATCTGGATAAATCTATCTATTTTAGATTCTGCATTCTGTTGTTTTGGGTTGGAGATAATCAGTGCTTTAATTAAGTAATCTAATCGCTCTTTGTTGTCTGGAAGAAATTGTTTCTGAAGTGATTAAATAGACCTCCCTGGGGAAGGGTGCTGCTGATCTGAGTATTTTTACAAACAAGATGAGTTCTGGCTACTAGGGACTGGTTTAGGAACTTGACATATGTTTACAATGCTATCCCTCACCTCTTTCTTTCTTGGGTTAAGTTGGACCTGCTGGTGCTTTTGATTTTTAACAACTTGAGGAAGAAAACACCCTAAAAACGATAAAACTCTCCTCTTAATCATTCTGCTCCTGCAAATGTTTTTATTGATTAAGGTTTTGGGCTCTCTCCACAGAGGGAAACCTGTTGCACTCCTGCTTCTGTCTGTGTTTTGATGCTGATCCATTTTCAGTTTGTTATATTAGAGCTCTGGACAGGGAATTTGGTAGGAGCGGAAGGAGGTCTGGGGGAGGATTGACCTCTAGAATGTCTTCATTGTGTGTAATCCTCTTTTTACTGCATTTTGGATTGGAATCCTATAAGAAATGGAAATAGTCACTGAAATTTTGGATGGTGTTAGCGGTGCTGAGGATGGCACTTCTGCCCACCAAGTGTTCACAGTGCTCTGCCTAAACCGAGCATCTGTCACCCTTCTCTTTGCAGCAGGAGGAGGAAAGGCTGCACTAATTTCCTGTGTGTTGGTACTAAAAATCATGTAGGTGTGCTAGGCAGGTGCAGTACTGCAGTCCCTGTGACAGACAAGCTTTCCCTTTAATTTTTAGAGAGAGGGGTTTTGTTTTTGATCAGTGTCTGTAATTTCATTGAGCAGCCTTGATTTGCTGACTTTTGGGGATGTCTCATTTTGACTCTGTGGCTCTTTGCTATTGAACTCCCCGTCTCGACCACCAAGTGTGTTCAAGTCCCCTGTGAACTGCTCAGTAGCTTTCCCCTTTTTAGCCCTTTTTACCTTTTTTCATCATTTATTTCGGATCGTATACTTGAACCACCTCTGATACTAGCCTTCATCCACTTGTCTGGGTAAAAAGAAGCAGCAGCCCTCTGTCAGTGCTGCCCTTAGACTTTAACTCTGAGTGCTGCTGTAGTTTTCATCTAATTCCTCCTTCCCTGCCTTTGTATGTGCCTTCCCTGGGCTGATGTGTCTCTTGGCTGGGTCTGATGGACCATGAGGTCTTCCGAGTGGAGTTTGTTCATCTCCACTTTTGAAACTTCTCATGAGGTTTGTAGCAATTGCCGCATTTCTCTGTTTGACCAAATGATTTACGTTTGACCAAATTTGATTTATTTGGTGCATGAACAGTGCTGATTCCACCAAGTAAATAAAAGGTGAGCCCCAGCTGTAAGAGGTGTGATTAGTGTGATTGGTTTTAGCGCAGCCTGGCAGTGCTCATGCCAGTAGGTGTGTGCACGGGGGGAGCTGGCGCTCGGCTTCGGTTCCTGCAGCGCAACCTTCAACTCCCAGAGCGATTAGGCAGCTGCCAGCTCTTTATATAAGCATTCTGTCTGTGTTTAGATGTAAACCTTGTTTGCCTAAACTAAAAACCCACGGAAAGCTTTGAAGTGACTTTATTGGCATTAGCTCACTGTTCCTCATTAACGGTTACTAGCCCTTTGTGATGGCTTTCTCTTGGGCATGAGAGTTACTGTGGTTTTTCACAGCAAGGGCCCTGCAGATTGAATCCAGATGCATTTGTTATGCATCCCAGCACTAAGGAAACCTGACTTTCCATCTCGCTGCTGGCGAGGGCTTTGCACAATAGGGTGTGACATCAGGATTATGTCATTTAGGAGATTCTTGCCTCTGGGTTAGGCTGATAAGTACAAGATGAAGTCTCCTAAAACAGACCTCAACTGCCAAGATGCTTGCTGCTTTAATGTTTGTGTGCTTTTAAAATTAAAACCATGATGTTTTCCCAGGGAAATTGTTTAGATATAAGAATAAACAGAGCAGTTTTGGGGTCCCTTCCTTAACTTGCCCACAGGCAGCTCAAAACTCAAATAAGAATCAATATTGGAGTTGTTGATATGTGTTACACAGATTATAGAAAACTTAGAAGAAGAGAGGAAAAAATCAAGCACACTGTCATGCCCTGAACACTAAATTAGTCGCTTTTCATCTGAGGCTTGTTTTATCCCCCTTTCTTTGGGTGCTTCATTTTGGAGCAGCTCTGTACAGACCGCATTCTTACCTCGTGAATCGGAGGTTTCCAGCAGAGGAGGAGCTTTTCCCTTGGGTTCCCACAGTTCTCTGTGATTACATAAAATCTGTACACTGGAGAGGGAAAGCTTGTCTTAGGAGGTCAGCAGTGATGATGCAGCACTGTCCTCAAACACCACTCTTGGAAGGTTTTTAAATCCCTAGTAAGAAATTACTGACATGATTTCAAAAATGGAGTGAGGCTAAATTGTTTTTAAACCTTGCTTTATTCTGATCAGGAATTTTAGAACTGCTTATCTCTGATAACACACAGCTGTGCTTGTATTTATCTCATGCTCTCACAAATGTGTGGGGGTCTAATGGTGAATAATTGGGGCTAGAGCAATTTAAAAAAGAGTAGCCACCTTGTAGCGTATCTGATAGGTGTCTGTTTGAAGAAAGAAATACATCACGTGAAGTCTGTAGTCAGTGCAGACTTTGGCAAACTTAATCCATGATACGGAAGACTTCTGCTGCTCTCTTCCTCTCCTCTCCATGTTTGAATTCTAGCTGGCAGAGCCTAAAAGGTTGGGCTGTGGGTGGCTGAGGCAGCGGATGTGTACTGGGCCCAGGGATGGGTTCGGATGCAGGATCTGTCTGTGCTGGGCCCAGGGGTGGGTAGGGGTGAGGGGTCTGTAAGCAGCCCGTGCTTCCTGGGAGTTAATGAACCGGTTATGGGCTTGGACGGGCTACAAAGTGAGCCATTGTCTTGCTTATTAGGTGGCTGATGGAACTGTTTCCAGGTGACTTCTCAAAAGGGATTTGGTCATTAGTTTCCACCTGCCAAAAGCAATTGGATGGTAAGGAAAATGTGAGTGACGCTCCTTTCCCCCGCCCCCCCCCGCCCCCCACCACAGC
>VXBW01003514.1:303496-323662 GCA_013400375.1 Thinocorus orbignyianus
CATAAAATGGGAGGTTCTAGGAGATTTTTAGCCTTCTATATCCCGTTGTTTGGATACTGTTTTCCTTCCTTGCGGAGTTCTTGCACTTCACAACTGCTTTGCAGTTTGAGTCATCCCACTGTGGTCCAGATGTGTGCTTTTAAGTGCAACTGGCATTAAAGTTACACATACCTAACGAGATTGGTATGTTTGCTCCAGGGATTTTTGCACCTGTGTATGCAGGAAAGAATTTCCGTAAAATACCTGTAGAGAGTCTGCAGGCGTACTTTGGGCTGTGTTCACAGACTGGTGAAAAACAGCTGGTCTAAATACACAAACATTTTACCTTCTTCATTTTAAGTATTTCGGTAACGTTCTGAAGGTGTTACACAGTTGGACTCCAGGGACGGGAGAAGGAGGGAGAGGAATTGTGAAGTCATCTGTGCTCACGCTGATGGCAGAAGTGTTACCTCCTGATTAGTTCCTGGTACCAACCTGGCTCTGTTATTCAAGAACAGGCTCGTGAGCCTCATTACTAAAAAGCTGCAGGGAGGACACAGGCAACAAAATTCTGTAGTGACAGCTCTGATCTCCTGGTGGTGTCCTGAAGACTTTTTTTTATCCCCCTTCCCTCAACTCCGAGGCTGCAGGTGGTTTGAACAATGCCCTTAGCAATGTTGGGGGGTTTGGTGGAGAGGGCTGGTGTGTGTGCTGAAATTTACCTTTTCCGTCATATTTCTGTTGCTATTTGTGCACTAGTTTGAAATGACAGGGCACAGGCAGAGGGGAAGGACTTGGTTGAAGTTGTGGCAGGTCAATTGCCATTACAGTCATCCCCACCTCGTCTTTTAGGTTGTGTTTTGGGGTTGCTGTTAGACACTCTCCTCAGATTGTGACTTTAGTCATTGTCACTCTTGTGAAAACATTTGTAGCTGAATGCTGAGTATTTTTCTTTGGGAGTAGGTTTAAACGACAGATTCCGTGGAAGTCTGTTGATTTAAATAAATGGAGACGTTTGCCTGTCTATGCTGAACTTCTGTAGCTGGAAGAAATATCTGTGCAACCTGTAGGGAAAAAACAAAAAATATATTTTTCTGCTTTAAACGAGCCAGTTTGAAACACTGCACGACTTTTTTGACGCTCTGAGGTTCCAGGTATTGGTACTTTGGCATCAGGGTTTTGTGGCTTTAGTGCTGTGAGAGCCACGAGCCAGATAGAAAAACCCACCCAGTGTCTCTGGCTCTCGGTTACTCACTGGAAAATACACAAGTGTTTTCATGGATGAGTGATTTGGTTCTGAAATGTAATTGAAAGTCATAGCTTGTTTTTATTGCTGTGTGGTGGAAACATTCGTTTTCTCAGTGTAGGCTCCAGCATTCATTTGCAAGGCTTGCGAGAAGCAGAACACTATTGTGAGAGTTACGATACCTTTTCTGATCTGTCCTTTAGTGGTAAAAAGAAGTGATTAATCTGTCCTCCTCTCTTGAGGTCTCTGCTGGAAGCTGGTGGATTTCCTCCCCTATCGCATCCCTCTTGAAGTCAGGGCTTCGTTCTGGCCACAGTCTCTCTATTTCATGGATACAGCTCGAGTTCCTTAAACAAGTTTCCATCCTGTGTCTCCACCCGCTTAAACTTCAAACACTTCATAAAGCTTTGGATCACTCTTAGCTTAAATATTTTCTTTTATTCTTGCATTCGTAAAGTAGGTCAGTCTTAAGTGTGACTTTTTTTGTATAAAAGAGCTTTTTCCAGGAGTTCTGTGGTTGATGAGTAATGGGTATAAAACTTAAGTGTTTGATCATGACATTAAAACTCGAATTGATTTTGAGTGAAATGCTGTTCTGAATCTTCTAAAGAGAATGAATGTTGGGCCTTGTGCCTTTCAGTCACCTTCCTGGTGATTTTACCAGGGATGGAAGAACACCGGTTGTCCTGGAGGACAGGGCTATCATTTGGCAGTGGTTTGGTTGTTAATAAAGGGAGACATGGCAACCATAAGATTATGTTTTCACATCTTTTTATACCAAACTTTTGTCTGTAGGTAAACCCAGACTACATCCTGGAGAGATCCGTGTCCTTGGGCAGAAGGGGAGCAATTGCTTTGCTTTGAAGTATTGTCCTTTGTAAATGGTTTATCCCCTGGGGACATTTCTGAGGTACCCCAGGATGAATGGGGAGTTTTCCTCATATGCCAGACCTCTTGTACATCTCAGAAGTGTCTGCTGACCGCTTTGAGCTAGGCCTTGGGTGCTTTGGGAGAGGACTTGAGCTGCTAAAGAAGTCAGGCTGGCTTTTATGGCTGCCGTTGTGTGGAAGGATAGTGTGCCATGAGCAGGGGGTCCACAACGGGCAAGCAAAGAAAATTATGTTCGACAAGGGGTAACGGTTTCAAACTGAAAGAGGGGAGATTGAGATGAGATCTCAGGTTAAGAACTTCTTTAGTGTGAGGGTGGTGAGAGCCTGGCCCAGGTTGCCCAGAGAAGCTGTGGCTGCCCCATCCCTGGAGGGGTTCAAGGCCAGGCTAGATGGGGCTTGGAGCAACCTGGTGTGGTGGGAGGTGTCCCTGCCCATGGCAGTGGGATTGGAACTGGATGGGCTTTAAGGTCCCTTCCAACCTGAACAATTCTATGATCCAGGAGCTTTGTAGAGCTTTCCAAGTGTTTCACTGCAATTACTTCGCCTAACGATGGGCCCATGCTCTGGTTTGCCCATCCATTTCTTTAATGGAGAAGATACCAGCTTATGTCTTCCAGGAACTTTTTTCCAAGCCGGTTCCCTCTCCTGCTTGGATTTTAATAAGTGTTGCTTGTTCATCTACGGTGAAGAGGTTTCTTGGAGGTAGTCCAGCCTTCTTGCAGCAAATCCAAGTTCATGAATGCAAATTCAAATTCCTACCAATCCATCTGTCATCCAGTTTTCTATTATGAAGCAGCCAATCAACCTGTAGCACTTCTTTATTTTTCTTGAAGAAACCAGGTTTCAAGGAAAGTTCCTGTCTCCAAATATGACTTTCCTGGGTTTAGTCTTCAGAAATGCCATTTTAGCTGCTTTGTGAGGAAAGGTGAAACTTCATGTAGTGATCAATGGGATGTATTTTCTCCCTGTCAAGAAGGAAGGGGTTTTTGAAGTGATTCTATATTGCTGAAGCCCAGAGGAGGCTTTGGCTGATACATATCATGCCTTGGGTCCCTAATGGTTCAGTCACTGCTGTTGTTGTTGGAGTCTCAAGATCTGAGTATGGCAAAGCAGCTTTATTGAAATAGCATGTTGGTATTTAAAACAATATTAATACTATGTTTGATTCATTAAATATACAAAGGCGAGTTAAAGCGTTTCCATGTGTGCGCTGTTAGTTCTGGCGGGAGGTTCTTCAGATGGTTTTATGTGGTTTCAGACATTTTAGCACATTCTTAAAATACCCACAAAAGCCTTTATGTAAAATCTCATAAAGGTGAACCACATAAAAATTATTTTTTTCCTGTTTCATGTCATTAGGATCAAAGTACAGTAGGTAAAAATAAATTTCCAAAAACCTTGTTTCAGTCCCTCTCTTAATTAACATTTCATGCTCGTAGCAAGCTCATAAAGTGAGTAATGGGGAAACTGTCTGCAGGCACTGTAATATTCTCAGGGGCTGCCAGTTCATTTTGAGTAAATTCACTCCTTCTATGTATGAATATTTTTTGTAAGCAGACTTGCTCTGGAAGCGGACAGTAGCTTCTGCTTCTGGCCTTAAATTCGCCCTGCCCTTTTGTCCGAAGAAGGGTCACCGAGTTTGGAGCTGCAGTTCGCTGCAGGACTGCAATTCCCATTAACTGCATTAACCAAAATCCATTTGTGAATTCCCCAGGGGATATAAAAAGGGTGTTTGTTGGTTTGTTAGGTTTAATTTGCCTGCTGGAGGTCTGGCTTTAACACGCCTGTGGAGCAAAGGGCTTTCCTTTTCTAACAGGATATTATCAGTGGCTTGACAAATGCCACAGGACAGTGCTGTGGATGGTGGGTACTGAAGTGCCCATGCTGAGGTTTGTGATGAGTAGCCCATTAAAAATAAAATGATGTGGTGATTTAATATGAAATCATGTGCCCCTCCTGGTGTCAGCATTGTTTTCGATACAGACTCCGATGCAGTTGGAAAGAACTGGGGCTCTTCTGGTGCCTCTGCCCTTAAACAACGTACTGGGCTGAGCTGTAAGTGCAGAGAATATGCAGAAAGTTCCCTGTGTTATTGGCATTAACTTTCCAGTATCTTTTCCTGGCTTCTATAAAGGATGGGTTAGTGTTCTTGAATATTCCAAGCTAATACATAAAGTCCAAAAATGCACAGTAAGTCAAATCTGAAGTGCCATTAACAACTGTCAGGGACATGTTTAGAAAGGAGGAGAGCATGAAGGTGGGAGGGTTCAACAAGTTTCTCGTGCTGGCAATGAGTGATACTTTCCTTTCTTGCAGAAGAGAAACCTGCAGTCGCTTGCAGGTCTGTGCAATCATCTCGCTCCTGACAGTGAGAGACAAGAACATAGAATGGTTTAATCTGCAGCACACTCTCCCATCTTAGCTGCTGGGAATCCCAGCAGCTCCTCCTGTCTTCAGATGATGAGCTTTTGCTCTCCTCCAGATAATTAATTCTCCGGTGTTTTGTCTACTTTACGTGTGTACATGAAGAATGGCAGTAGGTGCTCAGAACAGAAATGACTGACTGCTAAAATGTCTTGTTATTGATCTTCTGGTTCAGCTGAACTTGCCTTTCCTCAGCTCTTTACAGGAGATGGTTGGTTCTGTGCACCTTGAGTTCTCAGCACAGGAAGGGCATGGACCTGTTGGAGTGGGGCCAGAGGAGGCCATGGAGATGCTGGGAGGGCTGGAGCCCCTCTGCTGTGGGGACAGGCTGGGAGAGTTGGAGGGTTCAGCCTGGCGAAGAGAAGGCTCCAGGGAGACCTTCAAGTCCCTCCTAAAGGGCCTCCAGGAGAGATGGGGAGGAACTCTTGATGAGGGAGGGGAGCCATAGGACGAGGGGGAAGGGTTTTACCCTGAAAGAGGGGAGATTGAGCTGAGATCTGGGGAAGAACTTTAGCGTGAGGGTGGTGAGACCCTGGCTCAGGTTGCCCCGAGAAGCTGTGGCTGCCCCATCCCTAGAGGATTCAAGGCCAGGCTGGATGGGGCTTGGAGCACCCTGGTGTGGTGGGAGGTGTCCCTGCCCAAGGCAGGGGGTTGGAACTTGATGATCTTGAAGGTCCCTCCCACCCCAAACCGTTCTGTGATTCTCTATTTCATCACTGAGATACGAGAGTTGTGTGCCAGGAAATTTATTCCTTTTTTGCGTGATGTTCCTTGTGGCTGTTGGTACCATGAGAATGGAAACAGTTGGGGAAACACTGCAGGTTACAGTTTCAGTTTCCTGTATTATTTCTTGTGTGTCTTCTTACAATCAGGGTTGTTTACCGTTATTTTCAAGTGAGTCTTTCATCTGGCACATAAGGAGCCTGGCACTGGTGTTAGAAAGGAATTGAGTTCTGAGGATGTTATTGCTTTGTTAGTTTTCTTAGAGTGTACTTTTTGCTCTGAGAAAACTGAGATTTAGGTAGTCTTGTACACTCCCTAATGTATACCGTATCTGTAGCTGGAATAGTGTGTGAACCTCCACAGCATCTCTTTATTTCTAAGAACCGGGGTTTTGGTTCAGCTCTATTTGCGATAAATCACTAACTCAGCCTCACACAAACCCGTGGGGCAGCAGCATAAAGCTACTTGCTTGCTCCCTTTTGTCTTAATTTGCAGACTTTGTCATAAAGAACTCCCAGACTTTCCCAACAGTGAGAGAAAAAGGAAAAACCAAACAACCCAAAACTGTAAAGTAAAGCCTTACTCTCAGCCTACTTTGTAGCTTGTGCTTTTACCAGCTGTTACAGTTAATTGGAATCAGAGGAATTGTTTGCTCAAGTAGCGTAAAAACCTGTAACCAGCTCTGTTTCTCACTAGACTTTTATTTTCCTGTGGAGAAATGTACAGTGTTTTTGTAATTAAAGTCTCTGTATTATAAAACGATTTAAACTGCTGTGTTTGTAGGTATATAGCTGGTGAGAGCATGCCGTCTTAAAGGAAAAAATCACTTTACTGGGATATAGAGATTCTGCTTATTTAAGATTATTGTTGATACCTGACTCTGGCTTGGATCCGGCTTCCTTTTAACGTGCCTTTTGGATTGCATCCTGCAGGTATTTTGAAGGTGGAGTCTCCTCTGTCTACCTCTGGGATCTGGATCATGGCTTTGCCGGGGTGATCCTCATTAAGAAAGCTGGAGATGGATCAAAGAAGATTAAGGGATGCTGGGATTCCATCCACGTGGTGGAGGTTCAGGTACAGCCTCTGGGGCAGCTGATATTCCTGAGTGGAAACAAAACCCAGTTAATTCCAGACAATTAACGAGCACAGGTGTTCCACTGAACAATGCAATATTGTGTTAGGGGCTGTAAACTTCTTTCCCCTGTTAATTTTTGAAAATTCCCTGTGGCAATTTGGATAGAGATAAGTCAGGGCTGTAATCAAAAAGGAATCCCAGAAGAATTAAAAATATGTTACTTTGTGCATGCGATCTGAGATTATTCTTTTTTAACATAAAGCTCTACAGATAAATATCGCTAATTAGGTAATAAAAACAAGGTAATAGGAGGTTAAATTGCTCTAAATGTAGTTGTTTTGGAAAATTAAAGGAATATACACACTTAAAATTGTTTTTAAGAAACAGACCATGCTACACAAGTGGAGTTACATGTATCTGTCCTGTTGCTCATAGGGTCTTTGGGACCAACCACTGTTTAGTTTTTTAGGGGGGATTTTAACCTTTTGTCTCCATGTTTTTTTGTTCTCTACTTCCAGGAGAAATCCAGTGGCCGTACTGCTCATTACAAGCTGACCTCCACAGTGATGCTGTGGCTGCAGACTAATAAAACTGGTTCTGGTACCATGAACCTTGGAGGGAGCCTTACCAGACAGGTATGTCTGTGTTTGGTGTGAGTGCTCGCTGCAGGCCCAAAGTGTGTTTTCCTTATTTATATACCCAGTAGCCCCAGTCAGGAACGAAAAGGTTGCTTTTGTGAGGTGTTGTATAAACATCTTTTCTCCTGCTGTGTATGCAGTGAAACAGTTAATGTGTGAGTCCGTAATTACCAGGAAGCCCCTTGACTTGGTTTGATGGCAGCAGAGCTTTCAATTAAAAATATAAAGCATTCAGTGGGGGTTTAGGCTTGCTTTTAAGTCTTAGTTTTTCTTTTGCTATTCCTAAAGTTTTCGACTTCCATATGTGTTACCCAGACAGATATTTTTATCTGTAAGATTTGCACACTTTCATACTGGAAGATTCAGAAAGGATTATAAAACTACAAGATGATCTCCTTTGTTCTGCCTCTCTTAAAAAGCCAGGTAGGCCCCCACGAAGGAGCCTGTGTTTTCCATGGACTGTAGGATTCTTTTCTTCTTAGAGACTTCAGTTATCTTTTAGTGTCCTTCTTTAGTCTTTTCCTCCTGCAGTACTAGGGCATTGATTTTAAAAAATCTAAAATAAATCTCTTCTGAACATTTGGGGGTTTGGGGCAGCGTTACCTACTTTGAGTTCTTCTTGAGAGCGCTGTTTCTCGAAGGGAAGGTGCCAGGCTGGCTGCTGCTCGGGCACTGCTGCTCTCTTGGTCTCTGATGGGCAGAATCCACTGGGTTTGACTGCCCTGGGCAAAGGAGCTCCTGCCCCAGCCACCTGCCAGAGGTTCCCATCTCCTTCATGCCACTGCTGAATGGCGGTTCTTTAAGGTCTGGCTGTGGAAGTCAGTGACTGGAGCAGAGTAATCAACTCTGGAGGACAGGAGACATATTGTGTGGTCATGAGTGACCGGAGAGATTGGCAGCAGCTGAAACTCCTTTATGAGACTTCCCGGGGCAGACTCTTGCTTTCGATACAAAGGACAATGCAGACTCTGTTCAGCAGCTCGTGTTTTGGTACAGGTTCGAGCCAGGCGAAGGAAAGAAGGATGTATGATTGCAGAGAAGAGCTGAAATTGTGTTAGTATTGCAGACCCAGAAGCTCGCCCCAGACCTGGGTGATTTTTCTTTCCATGGTGTTGATTTACAGAAGAAGCTGATGAAGAAGCAAGGGACAGGGGAAAAAAGGCATCTGGAGACTGTTTTGAGCGTTGCGTACTCTTCTCAAGTGTTTGCAGTAACTACACCCGAGTTATGGTGACCCGGACAAATATTTAATCACAGGCCTTCCTAATACTTTAAATCATAGCTGTGAAGTGGAGGCCAAGGGCTTGACTCTGGCCGTGGCCTCTCGGTGCGCAGGAGCTGTGCCAAGGAAAGCAGGGGTCTGCTGAGGAGGGGTGTCCTCAGTGCACCTTGGCCGGAGCGGCCAGCCCTTGTTTAGTTTGACTTTCACTCTCTAAGCTTCAGTGTGGAGATTCATGCTTCTGTCATTATTTTAATGGCAGATCATTTAATTCATCTGTGATGCATTAAGGCAGGGGCCTGCTTCCAATGTAAGTAACCATAAAAAAGCCACCGGGGTGATGGTGCGCTGCTGCTGCACAAACAATGGGGGCTGGCGTTTCAGAACGGAGCTGCGGGCTGGAGATTTTCTGTTTGCAGATGCCATGGAAGGGGACGGGCTGCGGCAGGATCCATGGCAGAAAATGTAACTCTTGGTGCTGCCTTGAGGTACGCTGTGTGGGGAGCTGTTTGTCCTGAGCCAGTTATTTAGCCGGCGCTAATTATTTATCCTGAGTGCAAGGCTTCTCCTTTGTTGTAAATCAGTTTGTCACATCACCTAAAGACAGCAGATTTTATTTTTACTTTTTAGTAGGCTTTTTATACAGTCGGCAAACTTTGGCCCCAAAAGTAGGTTTGGATATTCTCTGGACTGGGATGGTACAGGTGTACTGTGATGGTATCAGTAATCTGATGCCCTAACCATAATTTTGAAATAATGTTGTCCATAGCCAATTGGACGTGCTCTTGGTCAACTCAACGTTTAAGCTACTTGACCACCTTTGATCCTAAAATGTGAATAGCAGATGGCCTTGTGTTTCACTGGAAGCTTTTGAAGTGTTCACAAGCTTTGTAATATCCTGGCTTATAAACCCATGACCGAGAGAACCTTTCAGTGCTTTGAAAGGGAAGTCTGTTGAGGGCCATTACTTTGAAACTGGTTTCTCCTCATAGCTACAGGTTGGGTCTGCTCTGAGTGATTACAGGAACGATTCACTTGGTGGCCAGGAGCAGGAGCGAGAGAACAGCTCGCGTTGTGCCTCCTGATTCCCCACCTCTGGCAGCACTGAGGAGCTGGGCACGGCTGGCACCAAAACGCCACGGGGAGCGTTTGCAGCTTCATATGGAAACACTTGCTCAGTAATTCCCCTTCCCGGTGTCTGCAGATGGCACTCGGGGCCAGGAATCAAGGCATTCTAGTTGTCCTTCTGTCAACAGACAACTTGGTAGGGATGAGCTTGGATCTGAAAGTACCAGTCTAGAAATAACTGGTCTCTGTTGCTTCCCATTGGTGAAATGTTGTTGCTCCACATCAGACACAGACATGGAGGGTTCTGTTGCCTTTATCAGGATTATTTCAGATCAGAGGTGGTCAGGTAGCTTAAATGTTGAGTTGACCAAACTTGTCTTTGCCTTTCCTTAATGTCCCCAGACTCTTGTTACCACAAGGCTCCCACTTTGGACCATTCCTAATTGTTGCACTGAATTTCTAAGGATAATTTTTTCTCTCCCTAAGACACCGTGCGTTTGAGTGTTCTTACACCTGGCCTGGGACCCTCTGGTGTTACGTTCTGGGTAGATGTTACTTAGAGGTCGCATCCCTATCCTGTGTCTACCTTAATGCTGAGAAATGCCATATCTCTTCCAATCTGGGGAGCGATTGCTGTTCAGTGGCTTTCCCAACATGGTTTTTCATGTGCTACAACAGGAGTTGTCTTTCTTTGTAAGGGGGAAGTAACTGTACAAGTATTTTATATTTGTAAGTTGGACAGAGTGAGGAAAGAGGAATAAACATGGCCCAACCCTGGAGGGGTTCAAGGCCAGGCTGGATGGGGCTTGGAGCAACCTGGTCTGGAGGGAGGTGTCCCTGCCCAGGGCAGGGGGGTTGGAATTGGGTGATCTGTAAGGTCCCTTCCAACTCTAACCAGGACCTGCCTGTTTTAGAAAGCTGTAAATCTCCTGTGTAGCTTTGATTTACTTTAGGTGCTGGTTTTCAAAATGATGACGCTGGGCCTTTGCTTTTTGGAATCAGTTCAGTTACGGGAGTTGTTTTCAAAGAGCTGGAGTACAGACTCATTCAAATCACACTGCACGTGTTGTGTTCTGGATGGAGTTTGGGATTTTGATTTTGTTTAAAATGTAGGCTTTCAGATTGTGACCCGATCCAATAGAGAAATGCTCGTGTGTGCACACGTACATATGGTGACATATTTCTTTACATAACTTAGGTATATGCATAATTGATTTATACAGGTGCATGCATAAACTTTTGTCTTGAGAGAATGAGAGAAATTCTTAGCCAGCTCCACACACGTAGGATCTGTAGATCACAATTTTAGTCTGAAAACTTTGGGACAATTAAAGGTGAAATGCCATTGTCCTATTGGACTTTTCATCAGACCGTTGTTGAAGCAGGTCCTTTTGTTTGGAAGAACGTTTGTCTTTTTGCCTAGTGAAGGTTTTGTTTTCATCTTTAGCGATGTATGTTGTTTTACATAAATAGTGACACGGTGTATGTAGCCATCTCTGTTTTGACTTCAGAGGACATTCTAGAAGAATTTTTGGTGGAACCGGAAGGAGAAAGCTGATTTTTTTTGGTCACTTTTTCCCTTGCTCTCATCCTTCCCCGGGAGGCACACGGTGTCAGGTGGAGAACTTCTGTTTTTACAGTTGCCTAGACAAGGGTGCTCTTCCAGACAGCCTCCCGGAGACAAGCCTGGATGCAGCTCAGGAGAGCTCAGGCTTGAAGCTCCACAGGCCAGGATGGAAGAAGTTGTTCCCAGCGTATCAAAGTCTACAGAAAAACGCAAAAATGGCAACCCATGAATCATTAGCTGGGTCTCTCTTTATATACATCCTGCAGTCTGACGCTGGCAGGATTCAGTCAATACAAGGGCTTGAGGCTGGAATTTGGGTAGGAAAGGAGTGGCCGGTGTGTTTTATACGTCTGCCTTGAGGAGGGGCCGCAGGTTGAAGTGCTGTCCATCTGAGAGGAAAGGACAGGACGTGCTGCCTTCAGTTTACAACCACGGGAGCAGTGCTTGCAGGGAAATGAAAAATGCCAGCAGCTTTTCAATTACCTTGCACGTTCTCCAGTGACTGCAGGTAACTCCCACCCCCTCCTGATCCAAGCCAGATGCTTGGCAGATGATTTTCTCCCCAGCAGACGCTGAGGTCCCGTCCTCTTTGTGTACATTGGAATGACTTGCGTCGTTTGCCTCGGCGCTGTTCTGCTTTGGCTGAATTTTGAGGTTTCATTAGGCAGCACTTTTATTTAAGGTAAGAGCAGCTGTGTGATCCTGTTTCATTTTATGCAGAGTGGATGTAGCCTTCCCATTTTCTGGCAAATAGTCAAAACTGCACCTTGTTGGACAGTTTTCTGGAGTCCCCTCCTTAAAAGCAAGACTAGCAGGTGCCTTTCTGAGATAGCGTTGAGCACAAAGAACCTGTGTGTGTTTCCTCAGCCAGGATGGCTGTTGTGAGGAAGTGCAAGTTTGCTGAGAAAGAACTTGGCTCAAAACGTATAGTTTATTTACAGACAGAGGTGTGGGAAAGGGAGGATATAAAGCTGTAGGGGAAGCAAAGCCTGGGATTTCAGATGGGAGCAGGGCAGATGTGCCTTGGTTTTCGTACTGGGTATACTCTCTAGCAGGGGTGGAACTTTTTGCAGAGCTGGGAGAAGGCTGATATGTGCAAACTGAGCTCTCCTGTGTTTGGGAAGATGCACCCTGTGATATATTGCTGCTCCGTAAAACACCAGCAGAGACATTCTGCCATTCATCGTAATAGGTAAATCCTCCAAGGCTTGTGCTCTGCAATTAAGGGAGTCACATATTTTCATCAAGTTGGGCTTTCGTGTAAAGACCTATCCCAGTGACTTCCAGATGTCATAGCGTAGAGCGGGGCTTTGGGGAGTGTTTTTCCACCAGAGGGATCTTCGGGTTGTAGCTGTTGCAATCCTTAAACCCCTCCTCGGCAGATGTCCAGTTTCCTGGAGTCTCTGTAGTCGCTGAGTGGTGGTTTTGGGTGCAGAGGGCAGCAGAGATGTTCTGAACAGTAACTGTCTGATCTCTGCTTCACGGGAACGTATGGATTTTACAGTGATTCAGCTGTGTAACAGCTGGAGAGTAGAGGAGTTGAGCACGTATGGACCAGTGACACACAGAGCTGATGGAGCATCCCCAGGTTTGCTCATGGATTTGAAAGCAGGGCTTGCTCAGGGATGTGGGTTGTCTTTAGTTGCACCGGTTAAAATACAGATACACAAAGGCGATGAGCGGATGAGGCAAGTTCTCAGGTGATTTGTACAGAGCTGCAAGCTCTGCAGAGCTCCCAACCTTCATTTATCTAGTTACCGTTTGAAATATGCCTTGCAGAATGAGAGGCCAAACTTCGCCTCGCTGATATCCAAATAATTCCACATATTTTCCACCTGGAGACTGCAGTCTGCCCACTGCCGGTGGCTTGGGAGCCTCTGGCTCGCCTTGGTCTGTTTGTGTTTCATTAAAGAGATTTTCGTGTTGCTCCGTGGCCAGAGCAGCTGTGGATGTTGTCGTCAGTTCTTCACAGCAAAATGGTAGATGAGTTTTTTTCTTATCTTTCTAGTATTTTTAGGTGCTTTCACGATGAACCAAAGTGTTTCTCCAACTTAAATTTTTTTTCTTCATATTAACTCTTCCTCCAAATACCATTGTCAGAAAACCCGAACAGCTGCTACATTCCGTGCAGGAAACATCCGAGGTGACCAGCCAGCCCTCGAGAGCTTCATAGCCCCCAGAGAGCGAGCGCCCTGTGAGCCAGACTGTGGCAGGTGGCTGGGAAGCGAGGCCGGGTGCCCCTTCAGCGGGAGCAGAGCGACCGCGCCGTGGCCGTGGAACTTGGCTCATTCTGCAGCCTGAGGGATTTTTGGCCAAGCTCAACGGCAGATGGGGAGTGACAGTGGGAAGATGAGCCACTTGTTAACATGAACTTACAGAATGGAATTTCCCCTCAAAGCAAATTAACCCTTTTTATTTAAGCAGCTTTAGGCTTTCTGCTTGGGTCCGTGCGGGAGCAGCCGCTGGCAGGAGCCGTTGCAGACCCGGCAGCTCTGCTCTCTGTGGGATGGGGCTGCTCACCGGCTCCCGGCTCCGTCAGAGCAGCCCCTCGTAACATCTGCCCTTCTACAGCGTATAAACATGTTTGTCTTCTGGCAGCAGTTTTTATGGAGATGTAATAATATACATTTTGCAGGAAAAAAAATAATTCTATTTTCAGATTCTGCTTCTTCCCAACGAGCTGGGCCCATCCAGGTGTGGGGCAGCTGCCGGGGGAGCCTGTGGAAGGAAATGCCCCGCTGCCGACTCCCCACCCGCCCCAGATTGGGTCAATTTGCTGAGAGCTCCCAAACTCTGTGTGTGTGTGTNATCTAAAGGGGAAAAAATTAAACGTCCTTGTTCTCTTTCGCTGTCTCTTCTAGGTTAGCTTTTGCCTTCAGGGTTCCAACTAAATTACATGCTTCCCCAAGCCTGTTAGAGACTTGGCTTATTAGAAGAAACCTGTAGCTGGCCCAGATTTTTTAAACTCTACCCTGAGGGAGGGATCTGAACAGATGGATAAGAGAATTCAGTGGGATTAGTAAAACTCTTTGAAGACTGTTCTTCCCACTGCATTTTTCTCCTGGTTTTGTTTTCATGCCATCTCAGCACATCTTGTATCAGTTGAGGTTCCTGGGACTGAGGTTTCTTTTTCAACAGCTTGTCTGTTTAGCCAGAACTTCCATTTCAAGTGCTGGCAAAGATGGTCTTTTCCTCAGCCTGGAGCGTGGATGGTCAGCAGTGGCCTCTGGGTGGATATTATATGGGGCAAAGTCGGATGAAATAAACCAAGTATTGGTTTCTGCAGTACCAGAAAACCAGAGTTTTGATGTTAGTGATGAAAAATTCCACCTGGTTCAGGTACTGCTTTGCTGTTCAGATACTGCACTGAGGGCACGGTGCACTTGAGTGGTCGGGCTCTCAGCTTCTACTGCAAAAATGCTTCCTGTGCTGAACTGCTTCACAGTATTGAAGGGAGATTGAGATGGGATCTCGGGAAGAACTTCATTGGTGTGAGACCCTGGCCCAGGTTGCCCTGAGAAACTGTGGCTGCCCCATCCCTGGAGGGGTTCAAGGCCAGGCTGGAGGGGGCTTGGAGCAACCTGGTGTGGTGGGAGGTGTCCCTGCCCAGGGCAGTGGGGCGGGATGGGTGGGCTTTAAAGTCCCTTCTATGATTCTATGGTTTGTACCTCTTTCCCCCTAATAATTAGGTAAATACTAGTTCAGCTTCTTGTTCTAAAGGAAAGTAATATGTAAAAATACCTACAAACTGTCAAATTTCCCTTCCCTATTATTCCAGTAGTTTAAATCATCCCCAGTCTCACAGGTAGCTGTGGTTTTTATATTCTCTGCACCTTCCTTCTCAGCTGGAAGGTAAATAATGCCTGAGGTGTCTTTTGCCATGCTGTGGATGGAGAATGTGCCCCATGTGTGGTCGGATGTAGTGTGTGGGGTGGAGATTAATATTACCGGCTGTTTTTGCGGGGGTAGTTCACAGCTGTTGGACTGACAGCACCGCTCCTGTGTGCATCTCATCACCAACAGCCTTGTTTTCAGATCCACACGCTGTGCTGCTCTGCTTCTTGGGGTGTTACACGTTCACCACCGTAGGTCCCCTGTAGATCTACAGCCCTGGTGTAGGTAGGAACTGACGATTTCGTAGTGCCTGTCCGCACCCGGGGTCTGCAGCAGGGCTTCGTTTTGATTCTTGGATTTTATTACAGTCCGTTTCTGTTACCAAAGTGTGAGACTGAGGGGAATTTCTCAGAGGTCTGTTTGCACGTGGAGGGAAGAGTTACTGTAGGGTTTGGAGCCCTGCTTCCACCCCTTCTCTGCCATCAGATTTCTGTGTCACCAACGGACCTGTGTCTGTCTTTTCTAGATGGAGAAGGACGAGACTGTAAGCGACTCCTCCCCGCACATAGCCAACATCGGGCGCTTGGTAGAGGTGAGTGCTGTGGGGCTGCCCCAGACGGGTTCTCTTGCCTGTTCAGTCCCACATCTAAGAACATTGTTAGACACTTGCTTTTGCTTTTACACACGTTACTTATTAATATTATGTCGAGCCTAACTGTGCTGGTGATGTTGCTCAGTGTGTCATGGCTCCATACTCCTCCTGTCGTGGCTTCCAACAGTTTGTAGACACAGAAATCCCACTCTGCTCTGTCTCCTGCTCATTACGGCAACAATGACCTTCCCATAAAACCAGTGGTCCTTTCCTCCGAACTAGTTAACAATTTCCAACCCCTGTGCCACTAATAAGTCACTTTGGGGCAGAATTATTTCAAGTGAAGTTGTGTTACACAGAGCTGTCCCTTTAGCTGAGAGTTCAGAGTGTTTCCAGTGCTTATTAAATCCTCAGGAACTGGGTTTGTGGCCGCTGTCAGTCACATGCTCAGCGTGAGGAATGGAGGATGCTGCTGTGTTGTGTTCAAATTCTGACTGCTCCTTCTACTCTTCCTAAAAACAGGCAGTTGGTTCCAGAATTAAGTCATGATGTTAATGGTTTGCAGTATTTAGGCTTAGTTTTAAATTCTTGCTTTCTCTCAACACTGCTGGTCAAAATACAGTTCATATACTCTCCTGTATGAAGGTATTCTTGATTTCCTTTATCTTCATAGCCATTTTGGCAAGAGAGAAGGAAATTCTCAACTGAAATAGACTACAGTGGCTTTTTGAAGGAACTGGAAATTGAAAGGAAGGCGGGTACTTTCTATGTTTTTTTGCTTGATTGAAAGTGACATGATGTAAAGATGCTGCCTAGTTACAAGATCTTTCTCAAAACTGTTTGCGGTGCAGTTTTAAGGAGTGAGTTGCCAGCTCAAAAATACAAAGGAGCCCATAGGCACAAAGCTCTGGACCTGCTGGTTGTGTCAAATGGCTGACGTGCTCCTTGTCCCTTCAGTGCCAGGAAATTACAGAGAACCTTACTCGGTGGAAAATGCATTTTCCTTTTCTGCAGCTGAGTGCAGAAAAATTGATAGCTGGGCAGAAACTGCCCTCTTGTGGTCCAGAGCGACAGAGGAATCATGGAATCATAGAGCTGTCTGGGTAGGAAGGGACCTTTGAAGTTGTCTAGTCCAACCATCAGCCTAACTCTGATAAAACCCATCACTGACCCGTGTCCCTCAGCACGGAGCCATCCCGGCTTTTAAATCCCCCCAGGGATGGTGCCTCAACCCCNTGGAGTAAATTAATTGGGAGGAGAAGACAGGGTAGAACTAAGCCTTTATTTCTTTGGTAAGAGCGGAGAGGTTGGGAGAATTGAAACAGCAGGAAGAGGCTGGGCTGAGCTGTGCTGCGGGAGGTGTGGGATGCCAGGCTGGCCACGCGCCGAGCACGGGAGAGTGTGAGAGCACCCTTCCTGGAGACAGCCCATGTGACTAAAGGTCTGGTTTCTTACCTTTTTCTTTTCCTCTAGGACATGGAAAACAAAATCAGAAGTACACTGAACGAGATTTATTTTGGAAAAACAAAGGACATCGTTAATGGGCTGAGGTAAGGGGCTCTGCGCTGGCTGGGGGCTCCCTGCGGCGCCGTGGGCGCTGTCCCCAGCCCCGCAGTGACTGTTGTTTGCCAGAACCCCCTTTCCCACACCTGGTCTTTTCGTCTCCTTGTGTATTCACCTCACTCTACTTTGGAAGCAGGACTTGTTGTGTGGAGCTTAGGGAAGGCTTCTGCCTTCTAACTATAGGAACTTGAAGCGATGTTTTAATCCCTTGTTCCGTCACCAGGAAGGAAATAGCCCAATTAGCTACACTTGTATTTCAGAAGTATTTTTAATTACGAGGTTTATTCTTCACAGCCCCAAAAGCTATACTTAAATTCTGCCCTCTCTTTTTATTATTCTTAAAAACAGTCAGTGGGTTCCAGAGTTCAGTCATGTCATTACTGGTTTGTGGTATTTAGGCTTTGGTTTAAATTCTCTCTTTCTCTCAACACCGCTGGTCAAAATATGGTGTACTAGGAAGGGATTAAGTGAATAAAGCCCCTGTGCCTTTCTGCAGCGAAACTGTTCTGTGCTTTTCTGTACTCACTGCTCGTTTCTGGTCAGGAATTTCACAGAGAAATCCCAGGCTGGTAGTTCTCGTGCTCGCAGAGGGAAGTACAGAACTGTGATGCCAAATCGTTTGATTTGAAACTGCAGAGAGACCTCCTGGCGTGATCATGTAGAGTAACCAAAGGGCACAAACAAGTGCGCTGCTGTTCTCTCACGTACTGAAATGTGAAAGATAGAATAATGCTGCTAATTAAATACTTGCCTTCTTAATGGCACGGGCAGAGGGAGTCAGTGGTGTCTGAGAAGGCAGCTGCTCTGGGCTTTTTTTCCAAACCCCAACTTCCGTAACAGCCCTCTGTTTTCACTTGTGGTGTTTAGCCAGGAAGCATTTATTAACGTGAAAAGGAAATATGTAACACGGTCTTTTTTCTCTGCGAACGTTGCCGTGAGCTTTTGTAGTGGAATCTGTTCCCTGTGCCTTCCCGTGGCTCCGTCCGAGCCGCGGCTCTGTGCGCGGGAAGCTGACCTGCCGGGATCCACTGATGTCCAGAGCGGCCGCCTCCCGTCTCTCCCCCGTTTCTCCTAACCTGTGTGTTGACACTATTTTTTCTTCCTGAGCGTGCTCCTGGCGGTTTCCAGAATACCAGCTCTGTATCACGGAGTTCTTCTGACTGTTCTTTTTTCCCTGTTTACTTCCCTGGTTTCTAAACTGCTCTCTGTAGATCTATCGATGCTATCCCCGACAACCAAAAGTATAAGCAGTTGCAGAGGGAGCTTTCTCAAGTGTTGACCCAGCGCCAGATCTACATCCAGCCTGATAACTAAACCGATCCAGGTACCCCCGCCTGTGAGCTGTGACAACCAGCACTAAACCAGGACTCACCCGGGCCAGGGCTCTGCATGATAACCCGGACCAGAACTAACCCCTAACTCCTGCAGACTGACAAACGACCTTTGAGCCGTTTCACCCAAGGGTTACTTCTTAATACGGCCAACTCGGTGCTAAAAGTGGTTTCTTTTTGTTTCATTACTCCACCCTTTCCCCCCATCTGAAATAATCACGCTCTGAGATGTGGCAGGAACTTACCACTTCGCACTCTGGCTTGAGAGCAAGAGAAGAGCACGTGGTCCCGTACCCAGAGCGGTGTCACTTTGGGCTGATTCAGTCCAGAAGCCCCATGACTGTGTCCCTTGGGCATCACTGGTTTTTTACAGCTGTGGGTACTCGCTCCAGTGAAGAACCCCCTGGCCTCTGAGTGCCCTCCCTGCAGGAAGGACTGAAATCCTGGAAGTTTTGCAGTTTTGAAAAAAAAAAAAAAAAGAAAAGTGACTGGTACTTCCCCTGAGTTCTGAGTAATGTGAGCTCATCCCACCCCTGTTTCCCTGCCATATCTTGAATTTCCTTGGAGCTTGAAATCCATCCCCGCTCAAGCTCCGCTGGAGCGTGTCTGGGCTCCCGTTGCACCCTCCCCGGGGGTGGTTGTTGGCTCTCGTTTGCTCTGGAGCTCTGAATGTCTCGAGCGCGCAGGAGTGACTAACCCTGAGCCAGTTTAACCTTCCACTCCCATCCCTAACGAATTACAGATGTTGTCTTAAACACGTTAAGCTGACGAAGGGGAAAATGCACTGTTTGTTGATAATGGCTGAGAAATACGTCTTTAGCCTGCGACAAAGGCAAATATAAAATACAGATATTTTCATGAAAGCAGCAGGAGTCTCCAGAGACAAGAGAATGGAAATACCACTAGAAAAGCGTTAGGAAAATAACTGGCACAAAGTGCAGTCTTGTTGACAGGAGCCAGCATCTGGGCAAAATAAGGCTTTGAGGACTGAGAAGGGTGTGAGATGGGGTTTACGTGGGCACAAATGGATCCTAACCGCTTCTCTGGGGTGGCAGCTCCTGCAAATTCCACTGGTATTATTCCATCAATGATCATATTTAAGAGGGCTTTTTTAAAAGTGGGAATTTCTTAATTGTACCAGTGAGAAAGGAGGTTCCTCTGCAGCCGCCCTCAGGGCAGGTAGCGAGGTGGCCCCTAAAAGACCTGGCTTTTCTTCCTTACCTGGAGTTCTGGTCAAAGGGCTGCCCTGCAGGAGCGGTGCTGGCGGCATCTCTGCTCCTCGGCCGCTTTGGTTCCCCGGTTGCTCTGGGTAAGGTCAAAACTCCAAAAGCAAATTGAAGAACAGAAGCTGCGGCCACTTTTCCTGCCGGTGAATATTCCGCAGGGGGAATTTTTGCCGTGGCTGCTGGACCCTGGGTGAACAGTCTGCAAAGAAAGGTTCAGGAGCTGCCCCGGCCCCAGCCCTTTTCCTCTGCCTGGGTGGAGGCTGGCTTTGCTCTGCCTTCCCGTCAGGGGGTGTGGGGACCGAGAGCGCTAACACCCTTTGCTGGTGGCACACGGGGCTTTTTCCAGCCTGAAACATTCCAGAAAAAATTGGGGAATCTCCTTCCAGCTGGAGCTGGAGCTTCTGGGGAAGCTCGTCTTTTGGTGCCATCCTTGCTGGAGTGGATTTTGCTTTGTTCTACTCACCCAAGTGTTGACTTCGCCTTCTGCTTTCTGGATTAAAACAGGCAGCTGAGTTTGGTTTCCTCTAAGCCGGGGCTGAGGTGCTTCTCCTTCCTCCTGACTCCTGCGGCAGAACCCCCCTCCTCGGGCACCGCGTCCTCTCTAACTCCCCTTCTCCTTCCTCCCCGCAGGTCTGTGCAGACTTTTGCAGACAAATCAAAACAAGAAGCTCTTAAAAACGACCTGGTGGAGGCTTTGAAGAGAAAGCAGCAAAGTTAAAATCCTCTTCCTGCTAACAAGATATGCCATGCACTCGTTAGATTCCTTTCTTAGAGAACTCATTCCCTCCCCC
>VXBW01003514.1:323721-342712 GCA_013400375.1 Thinocorus orbignyianus
TCTAGGCTTGAACCAAACCCCGCCTGAAGGAGACGGTGATTTTAGGAGACCTGCTGAAAAGTTCTGCTCTTCTGTAGGCTGGTTCCAAGGCGCTTTTCTGTCAATTTTTATGGAATGCAAAAAAAAAAAAAGGGAAAAAAAAAGGGGGTTTTGTTTTGATTTTTTGTTTTGGTTTTTTTTTTTTTTTAAAGCTTAAATTGAATCTACATCTGATACTTGAGCCTCCATACTAAAAAAAAAAAAAAGAAAAAAAGAAAAAAAAAAAAGACTACAATAAAAAAAAATAAAACTCCAATGCCAGGAAGCAGTGTGTGCAGCTGGTGTCCTCCTTATTTCTCTTCTCCCCACAGCGGTGTGGGGCTTTGTGCTGTAGATGCCTCTGGGGCAGGGGGTTGTGTGCCTGCACCCGAAGGCTGGATTCCGTGAGAACTAAAAGCAAGAAAGTTGAGATTTTTGTCTTTTTCTTCTCCCCCCGAGGTTAGTTGTCTTACTTTTAAGGGCGAGCTGTTGGGCTGCCCTTGGCCGGGGGAGCGTTCCCTGCCCGGGGGTACTCGGGTCCCTGTGGGACTTCCCAGGTGCTGGGACCAGGATGGTGGGATCCCACTGCTGGGACCCCAGGGAGGGGGAGGAGCAGGGTTCAAACACGCCGGCTGTACTAGGTGTGTTAAAGGGGGCTGCGGGGGGAACCTGTGTGTTGGAACGCCCCAGGCTGGGGTCGGTTTGGTTCTGGGCAGTTTGAAGTAGATGGTTCCGAGTGTTGATGTTCACCCAGAAGCTCCTTCTTGGCTTGGTCCTCCTGTGATTTCTGACCCTCGCCCAGTTTTCCTGCTCTGTGAGCCCTTGGTGCTCGGAGGGACCACGTGCCCCTTCAGCTCCCCCATGTGCTGCAGGTATCACCAACTTGATCCTGGTGGAGCTCAGGAAGCAAATTCCTTTGGGCTTTTCCTGCCCCGCCTTGGAATGAGCCTTGGGGTGAACCTCTGCCAATGGAGCCTTTTGGCTTGAGTCTTGGTTAATGGGCTCTGGTTTTCCTTTTCTTGTGCCCTGTTTCACACCCGGGCACCTGCAGGTGGTGCCGGTGCTGGGTTGGAGCATCTCCCGGGGCTGAGGTGCCGGTGGTGGCTCACGGCTGGGACACACACACTGGTGTGGCTCAGAGCTGGGGACACGCAGAGAATTTGTCACCATCGTCTCTTGGTTCTGTCTGAGCGTCCTCGGTTTGAGTGGCACAGCATCCATTCCTCTTTCAGTCATTTTACTTTTCAGTCAGGTCTTGTCCTGGTTTGGGTGACACGGGGCTAATTTCTCAGGCTGGGAAAACGTGCTTTTAGAGGGCCCTGGTGTCTGACCGGGGTGCAGATTTCAAGGTCTCAGTGTTTTTGAGCTCCCCAGGTGCAGGGATGAGGAGCAAGACCCGGGCACTTGACCCAAGCTGCCAACGGGGTTATTGCATACCATTAATGTCACAATATAAATTAGAAAGTTTGCTGAGGAGTTCTCTCTCTCTCTCTCCCTTGATGGTGGTGATCCTGAGAACTTCTCACCCCGGTGCCAGAGCCCTGAGCCCTTCCCTTCCTCCCAAAGCCACAGCGCTTGGTGTCCCACCTTGGCTGTCCCTGCTGGGGGAATGGGCTGGGGATAGTCCTGTGTCCTTTATATTGGCATCGGGATCAATACCAGTTCTTTAGGATTATTATTTAGTCTTATTCTATTAAATGTCATTAATATTAATATTTAGTATTATGCTATTAAATCTGTAGGGGCAGTAAGGGCCATTAGTGATAGAATTGTCTCAATGACAATAAACTGGCTGCTGGCACACAAACTTTTATATCTATCTATATTTATACCTTCTTACGTTAAAGGTTGTGTTTCTGGCTTTAAGAAGAGCTCTCAGCCCCCCGAGACTCGGCCATTCTCTGCTGTCCAGACCTCCTGTTTCCACGAGGGGGATGTGCCACAATCCTGTCCCGTGCCCCGCCACAGGTCAGCGCAGGAAACCCAGCTCTCCCTAAACCAGCTGTGGCTTCCCCGGCGCAAATGCAAGCTGAGGTTAAAAATATGCTCCTCTAATTAAACCAAGCCCCCAGGGTCTTTATCTGTAATAAGCAGGTCTAACGAAGCTAGGCTTCCTATCTCCCTAGAAATCTGCTGATGGTTTGTATCGGCACTGTACGGGAATTGTTTTTCTGCAATTCCTCGGGAAGGACGGCAGCAGAACCCCTGCCGGCTCCAGGACAGGGCAGGGGTGAGCTGCCCCGTATCCCAGCGGCCTGGAGGGGAAGAGTCAGGAATTAATGGCATGAAAACCCAGCAGCTTTGCTCAAGGGGCTCAAAGACTCTGAAAAATGTTTTTTTCTTCCCCAAACCCCAAGGGTCAGTTGCAAACGCTGGCACCAGCAGGGGTTTCACTGCCCTGCTCTGGCCGTCTGATGGGGCGCTGAGCCCCTTTCAGAGGGTGGAGGCCAAGCTGTGGCTTGGCTTCCTCACTGGGACAAGGGAAGGACAACTGTCGTGGGGATGGCCAAGAGATCATAATTATAATGCAGCTAAATCAACACTAATAGAGCTAAAAGCACAGGGGCTGGCAGCACTGGGCACAGGAAAAGGAGCCAGAGAGGGAGAGGAGGAGATCAAAAAGAAGAGGTAAGAGCAAGCGCAGAAGTTCTGTTCTTGTTTCGAAAAGGCCCAGTGGTGCTGCCTTTCTGTGCGGGGCCCACACACAGCGCTTGGCTGCCCCCTTGCCGGTTCCCTCAGACCGAGCAGTTCCTTCCCAGCAGAAATGGCTCATTCCATGTGCTGGAGCCAGGAAGACAACAGCCACAGCTCTGCCCAAACCATCGCTGCTTCCAGCCCTCCGCGCTGCTCTGCACAGCTCCACGGCGGGGAACAAATTCATCCGTGTTGGGGGATCAACTAAATCCATCAAGGAGAGAGGGCAGGTCCCACAGGCAGAGGGGCAGCATCTCCCGCCCGGGTAAGTGCCTGGGCATCTCACCAGGGAGAGATGGGGCCCCTTCCCCAAAAAATCCACACAGACAGAGGCAAAAAATGAGAAGTGGGAGAAATGGGGACTGTGAGGCATGTTAAGGAAGAGGCAGGAGCTGCCAGATAAACTGACAAAACACCACCAAAGGAGGCACCCAGAGCAAGGACTTGTTTTATAGAGGTGTGAGCTGTGCTAATTAAAATAGGTACGTGTGGACCCAAACACTTTGGTTATGCTGCTCCTTCTGAGCCAATTCCAGTCACTGCCATCTCTTTCCAGAGAGAGCTCGGCGCTAGAGATGTGAGGCCCAAGGAGGTCACCTGGTGGCAGGTCGGTCATCTCTGTCCCCTCCTCGCAGCCCCTCAGGTTCTTCCCGTGTCTTCCAGCACCAGGGAAGCTCCAGCTCATCCCCGAGAGGCGGGAGGTGAAGCAGAAGGGACCGAGCTCAGCTTCGGGGTGTAAAAGCAGCAAAGAGCAATCTTTTGAGGTATCAGATAATTCCCTGTTTATCCCAATAGAGTCATTGGTATCCAAGAGGCACGAGGTCTCTCAGCAGCATCCTCTGCCCTAGCAGCACACAGCACCCACTGGCTCAGGTCCTCTTCTCCCAAGAGCCACCAGGGTGGAGGGGCCGGTTCGCCCGGCGTTAAGGCCGCCTTTCTCCTCTGCATCATCTTCTTCCTCTGGAGCAGGTCCCTGTGTCAGCTCTCCAGGCTGTCACCCGGCTGGCCCAGGAGAGCATCCCTCTCCTCATGGGTACCACTGGCTCTTCCTCTCCAATAAGCAAGAAACTGGAAGGAGATCTGAGGAGAGGTTAAGGTTCTTGACTCAAGCGAGGGTGGATCTATGCGACACGTTGGGTCTCACCACCCAAAGAAAGGCTGTTTGTGCCAGGAGAGGTGAAAACTGGACAACGAACAATGCAAATAAGGGTCTGAAGCACTCGGCTGTTGGTTGCAACACCATGAACTGCTCATCAGCACGTAGTTGAGCAAGAACAGCTCAGATCAACCACTGAGCAGCATCAACCCACCCGCTCCTGCCTGCCCCGAGATGGGATCACTCCCTGCAAAGCCCTTCTGGTGGGATGTGATCCCAGAGGGAAAGGATACAACCACGTCGAGGGAGAGGACGCCCAGGCTGCCCACCAGCCAGGGGAGGTGGCGCAGAATGTAGTCCCCTTCGCCTTGCCCCGGCTCTGGGTTCTTCAGGAGGACACTGAGGCCATAGAGCAAGTTCCCCAGCATCACCAGGGCAAAGAGGGAGTAGGAGACCCCGACAGTGGATTTCCTCTTGTACTGGAAGAAGACGGGCCAGAGAGGAGCTTGGGTGCAGCTCTCTGAAATCTCACTGGAAAACACTATTAATCACCCTCCCACCAAGAAAAAAGAGAGTAAAAAAGGTGGCAACTCAGCCTTTTAGTTCCCCTTTTGTTTCTAAATAAAGACAAAATGAGAGCACCAATCCTCAAAGTATTGGTATGTTAAAAAAAAAAAAAAGCATCAGGTTTGAAGGGGAAACACAGAAGAAAGTCTCTTATGAAATGATCTGAGATGGGGACCTGGGACCTCTGAGTAAAGAAGAGAAAGCTGGTCCCACTGCCCCGCTTCAATCTGAAATTTCAGGACCCTGGGGGGGTCCCCAGCCCCAGGATCTGCCCCATTCTGCCCCCCCACTTACGTTAGTGTAGATCTGGGGGACGCGGGAGCAGAGGTACAGCACGGAGGAGACGGAGCCGATGGTGAAGCCAATGATCTCACTCCGGCTGAAAGGCTGCAAGGCAAAGGGGGGCCGGGGGGCCATGAACAGCACCCCCCAGTGTTTTCAGAGAGGTGCTTTCCACCCATGCCACAGCTCCCTGGCAGATGACAGCACAGCCAAACCCCAACCTTTGATTTTCCCATCTTTCCCTTGCCCCCCTGAGCACTGAGAGGGATGGCACACACCCCATGGGGCAGTTCATCTCCTCTCCCCACATCGCCCAGGTGGAGGAACCCCCTCACCTTTGGCCCCAGCTCATCCCTGCTGGTGGAGAGCAGAGACCTCCCTTTGAACCTCGCTGGCTCCTGCACCGCAACAGCTCCTCTGCCCAGGAGGGAGAGGGTCGACACCATCCCCAGGGAAAGGAAGACAAAGGCTATGTTGATCGGGGTGGCAACTGCAGGGAATCAAGCAGAGGGTGGTTATGGGGGGCTCCCCCATCAGCCCCCAGGGGGTGCCAGGACCCCTCTGGGTACAGAGACCTTCAGGCTCTCCCTTATCTCAGGAGGAACTTGGGCAATAGCTGCCGCCAGCGTTTTATCTCGTAGCGATAGGAGCAATTTGTAAGCTATCAGGGAGGAAAAGGCTCCTATCTCTGCAGATCAAAAGCATTCATGTTTCTTTGGGTTTAGGGCTCTTAAGAATCATCCCTCGCCATCTAAAAGCTTTTCACTGACTTAACTCACAACAGCTCAGGTTCAAATCCCCACCAGATCAAGCCCTGCTGTGACAGCAAGGCTTGCAGGATACTCTGTAAACAACCTCCCCAGCATTAACAGAACTGGACCATCAATGGGCCAAATATCAACCGATGGAATAACTTCAAACGGCTTTAGCAAGTGAAATGGTTTCCAGGGCCCAAAGGGATGTAGTTCACAGAAAGCTGCAGCACTAAAAAGTGGATTTTCTCTTGCTGTTTAAGCCTTGCAAGAACTGTTGAGGTTCCCTTTTTGCTCCATTTGAACAGAGAGGTCAAAGCTGCTGTGACTCAGAACTGGAGCCCTGACCCAGACACAGCCAGAAAACCTCACCTCTTCCCTTAAAGCACTGGCCTGAGGGTCATGAGATCTGGCTGTGGTTTCCCACTCCAAGGTGGAATCACCCTGTAGCTGTGGGTGAGTAATGTCTTTCTATAATTAATGCAACTCACAGGAGGCTTATTTTCCACCCCAAATGCTGACCATGGCAGTTTGCAGGGTGTCCTGGTTTCAGCTGGGAAAGAGTTAATTTACTTTCTAGTGATTGCTGTGAGAGCAATGTTAATAACTTCTATTTTTTTTAGCTGTTGATCAGTGGTATTTACACTCTTCAAGGACTTTTTTTCAGCTCCGCAAAGAAGCACAGACAGAAGGATGGAACGGCCATTGGAACATTCCATGCCATGGCCCAGTGTAGAACTCAGTGCTCAGTGTAGAACTAGGGGTTGTCTGGGAGGGTGGAAATCCACAATCACAGTTTGAGATGGTGCCAATTCACCAGGAATTGAGAGTGACCANAATAACTTCTATTTTTTTTAGCTGTTGATCAGTGGTATTTACACTCTTCAAGGACTTTTTTCAGCTCCGCAAAGAAGCACAGACAGAAGGATGGAACGGCCATTGGAACATTCCATGCCATGGCCCAGTGTAGAACTCAGTGCTCAGTGTAGAACTAGGGGTTGTCTGGGAGGGTGGAAATCCACAATCACAGTTTGAGATGGTGCCAATTCACCAGGAATTGAGAGTGACCAGTGTCATTATTATTATTATTACTATTATTATTATTACTTTTCTCTTATTGTTTCAATTAAACCGTCTTTATCTCAGTCCAGGAGTTAATTTTCCTCCTTTTTTTCCCCTTCTTAGGGGAGAAGAAGAAAGGAGAGCAAAGCAACTCTGTGGTTCTAGTTGGGGTTAAACCCTGACACAGGGATCTTCAGAAGCCTCAGGCATGGGCAGCAGCTATTCGCTTGCCGTGTCAGGTTATCCAAGAGGAAAACCCCAGAACACAAGAAGAGGCATCTAAAAGCTGCATCAATGCATCTGTGAAGCATCTCTGCCCCGACTCATCTGCCTCAGGGATGGAGTCCCCTCCTGGCTCCGCAGCCAGGGATGAGCCAGCCCAAAAGCTGTGCCAAGGGGAGCATAACCCCTTGAAAACCCCAACTCACATCCTCCGCCCTGGTTCTTCACTTTGTAGTAGCCGTAGAGTGACAGCATCACCAGGTCTGCCAGCACATAGTAAACTGCCGTGTAAACCTGTGGAGAGAAGGACAGGTCGGTCCTACCTGCAGAAAAGTTCCAGCTGATGGCTGGAATGAGCCAGTGTCACAGGGCACGGCATCCCTGGGGAGAAGGGAGCATCCCAGACAGAGGGAAGGAAGGGAGCATCTCTGTGCTGGGGAAAAAGGAGCATCCCTGGAGGATGGTAAGGAAAGGAGCATCCCCAGCGGATGAGAAGGAAGGGAAAGAAGAGGAGGTGAAGGGAGCATCTCTGGGGAAGGGAGGGAGCATTCTTGGGAGGGGGGAAGGAATGAAGAAAGCATCTCTGGGGTGGGGAGAAGGAAGGGAGCAACCCCAGAGGGAGGAGAATAGAGCATCCCAGAGCCATTTGGGTCCCTGTTTCCCGGTGATGGATGAAGGAGTACCCATTCCATCTCCATCCCTCCTCCCTGGGGCCGGAGGTGCTCCAGAGCTGACTGATCGGTCAGTACCTGCAGCGGCAACTGATGGGCCAGAAAGGACCCAATGAGGTTTAGGAGGTCTCCGCCTAGCCATCCCAGCAGGAAATATATGGAGAGAGCTCGGTCCATGATGCCTGTTTTACAGGCCTGGTAAAACTGCCTGCAAGAGAGAGAGAGTTGGGCAGAGCCCCAGCCCAGACCACCAGCCAGCTCAGTGCTACCTGGGAACCAGCCCCAGTTTCCCCTTGTGCTCCCACTTGGACCATTTCCCAAGCACTACTGGCCCAAAGCACTCATGGGAGGGGAGGAAAAGCAAAGATTTCCTCTGGCAAAGCCACATGCCCCCCTAAACTGGCTCCCTGTAAAGTCCCACGACCCCCCAAGTGCTCATAGCATTCCATAGAGCTCAAGCCCTCATGATCCACCCCTCATGCAGGGGCAGAAAGCAGCAGGGCGAAGCGCCAGTGACAGAAAACACCTCTCTGGTTACGAAATAACCTGATGATCCCCCCAGACCAAGCGTGACCTGCCACGTCCCCCTCTGCCACAGTTGTGCTCAGCACTTCCAAGAAGCCCGGGGCTGCCAGAAACATGTTTTCTGCCTGTCCGACCTGCCGCCACCGCATTGCAGTTGGCTTACACAGGGTGTCACGGCTGCCAAGCAGGATAATGACAATATAACAACAAACAAGGCTTTGGGGCTGCTCCGCCTTCTCCTCTTAAACCCCTTTATTTCCCAAGCCTGGACTGCTTTTGCTGAGTAGATTTAATAATTCGTGAAACTGCATCTGAGATTTGATTTTCAGAGTGGGGTGTTGTGCCCAGGGAAGGGCTTGGCTGTTTTTTTGGGAGTGAGACTTACGGNGAACTTGGGCAATAGCTGCCGCCAGCGTTTTATCTCGTAGCGATAGGAGCAATTTGTAAGCTATCAGGGAGGAAAAGGCTCCTATCTCTGCAGATCAAAAGCATTCATGTTTCTTTGGGTTTAGGGCTCTTAAGAATCATCCCTCGCCATCTAAAAGCTTTTCACTGACTTAACTCACAACAGCTCAGGTTCAAATCCCCACCAGATCAAGCCCTGCTGTGACAGCAAGGCTTGCAGGATACTCTGTAAACAACCTCCCCAGCATTAACAGAACTGGACCATCAATGGGCCAAATATCAACCGATGGAATAACTTCAAACGGCTTTAGCAAGTGAAATGGTTTCCAGGGCCCAAAGGGATGTAGTTCACAGAAAGCTGCAGCACTAAAAAGTGGATTTTCTCTTGCTGTTTAAGCCTTGCAAGAACTGTTGAGGTTCCCTTTTTGCTCCATTTGAACAGAGAGGTCAAAGCTGCTGTGACTCAGAACTGGAGCCCTGACCCAGACACAGCCAGAAAACCTCACCTCTTCCCTTAAAGCACTGGCCTGAGGGTCATGAGATCTGGCTGTGGTTTCCCACTCCAAGGTGGAATCACCCTGTAGCTGTGGGTGAGTAATGTCTTTCTATAATTAATGCAACTCACAGGAGGCTTATTTTCCACCCCAAATGCTGACCATGGCAGTTTGCAGGGTGTCCTGGTTTCAGCTGGGAAAGAGTTAATTTACTTTCTAGTGATTGCTGTGAGAGCAATGTTAATAACTTCTATTTTTTTTTAGCTGTTGATCAGTGGTATTTACACTCTTCAAGGACTTTTTTTCAGCTCCGCAAAGAAGCACAGACAGAAGGATGGAACGGCCATTGGAACATTCCATGCCATGGCCCAGTGTAGAACTCAGTGCTCAGTGTAGAA
Source organism: Thinocorus orbignyianus (assembly GCA_013400375.1). NCBI lineage: Eukaryota > Metazoa > Chordata > Aves > Ciconiiformes > Thinocoridae > Thinocorus > Thinocorus orbignyianus. Next base: position 332,908 of record VXBW01003514.1, read on the forward strand.
CTAGGGGTTGTCTGGGAGGGTGGAAATCCACAATCACAGTTTGAGATGGTGCCAATTCACCAGGAATTGAGAGTGACCTGTGTCATTATTATTATTATTACTATTATTATTACTTTTCTCTTATTGTTTCAATTAAACCGTCTTTATCTCAGTCCAGGAGTTAATTTTCCTCCTTTTTTTCCCCTTCTTAGGGGAGAAGAAGAAAGGAGAGCAAAGCAACTCTGTGGTTCTAGTTGGGGTTAAACCCTGACACAGGGATCTTCAGAAGCCTCAGGCATGGGCAGCAGCTATTCGCTTGCCGTGTCAGGTTATCCAAGAGGAAAACCCCAGAACACAAGAAGAGGCATCTAAAAGCTGCATCAATGCATCTGTGAAGCATCTCTGCCCCGACTCATCTGCCTCAGGGATGGAGTCCCCTCCTGGCTCCGCAGCCAGGGATGAGCCAGCCCAAAAGCTGTGCCAAGGGGAGCACAACCCCTTGAAAACCCCAACTCACATCCTCCGCCCTGGTTCTTCACTTTGTAGTAGCCGTAGAGTGACAGCATCACCAGGTCTGCCAGCACATAGTAAACTGCCGTGTAAACCTGTGGAGAGAAGGACAGGTCGGTCCTACCTGCAGAAAAGTTCCAGCTGATGGCTGGAATGAGCCAGTGTCACAGGGCACGGCATCCCTGGGGAGAAGGGAGCATCCCAGACAGAGGGAAGGAAGGGAGCATCTCTGTGCTGGGGAAAAAGGAGCATCCCTGGAGGATGGTAAGGAAAGGAGCATCCCCAGCGGATGAGAAGGAAGGGAAAGAAGAGGAGGTGAAGGGAGCATCTCTGGGGTAGGGAGAAGGGAGGGAGCATTCTTGGGAGGGGGGAAGGAATGAAGAAAGCATCTCTGGGGTGGGGAGAAGGAAGGGAGCAACCCCAGAGGGAGGAGAATAGAGCATCCCAGAGCCATTTGGGTCCCTGTTTCCCGGTGATGGATGAAGGAGTACCCATTCCATCTCCATCCCTCCTCCCTGGGGCCGGAGGTGCTCCAGAGCTGACTGATCGGTCAGTACCTGCAGCGGCAACTGATGGGCCAGAAAGGACCCAATGAGGTTTAGGAGGTCTCCGCCTAGCCATCCCAGCAGGAAATATATGGAGAGAGCTCGGTCCATGATGCCTGTTTTACAGGCCTGGTAAAACTGCCTGCAAGAGAGAGAGAGTTGGGCAGAGCCCCAGCCCAGACCACCAGCCAGCTCAGTGCTACCTGGGAACCAGCCCCAGTTTCCCCTTGTGCTCCCACTTGGACCATTTCCCAAGCACTACTGGCCCAAAGCACTCATGGGAGGGGAGGAAAAGCAAAGATTTCCTCTGGCAAAGCCACATGCCCCCCTAAACTGGCTCCCTGTAAAGTCCCACGACCCCCCAAGTGCTCATAGCATTCCATAGAGCTCAAGCCCTCATGATCCACCCCTCATGCAGGGGCAGAAAGCAGCAGGGCGAAGCGCCAGTGACAGAAAACACCTCTCTGGTTACGAAATAACCTGATGATCCCCCCAGACCAAGCGTGACCTGCCACGTCCCCCTCTGCCACAGTTGTGCTCAGCACTTCCAAGAAGCCCGGGGCTGCCAGAAACATGTTTTCTGCCTGTCCGACCTGCCGCCACCGCATTGCAGTTGGCTTACACAGGGTGTCACGGCTGCCAAGCAGGATAATGACAATATAACAACAAACAAGGCTTTGGGGCTGCTCCGCCTTCTCCTCTTAAACCCCTTTATTTCCCAAGCCTGGACTGCTTTTGCTGAGTAGATTTAATAATTCGTGAAACTGCATCTGAGATTTGATTTTCAGAGTGGGGTGTTGTGCCCAGGGAAGGGCTTGGCTGTTTTTTTGGGAGTGAGACTTACGGAAAAGAAGCAGCTGCAAAGCAGACGATGGAAACCAGTCCCAGGATGACGCTGGCCATGTCCCGGCCGTCCCGGGCACACTCGTTGAACACGTCCATCACCCACTGGGACCCGTTGGGACAGTCGGAAAGATTCCAGGCCGGGAGACCCCTCCAGCGCCCTGCTGCCATGGCCTGCGCTGCTCCGCTCGGCTGGGGGACCTCCGGCCTCCAGCTGGGATAACGCTGGGAAAAACACAGTAACGCTGGGGAAAACAAACAAGTGACACCGGGGGAAAGGCGACCCGGGGAAGCCCCTCTCTGTGGACTCACCTGGTCCCGGCGCCACTTCGGGAGAAGCCTTTGTTTTTCTTTGGAAAGCGCCGCTTTTTCGGAGACTTGGGGGCTTTTTTGGTTGGTTTTGGGGTTGTTCTTTTTCGTTTTGTTATTTTTGACGGTTTTTTTTTTTCAACGCCGCAGCTTCTTCAGACACTCGCCGCCCGGGTTTCCTTGGCGAACCTACTGCTTCTTCAGAAACTCACCGGTTTCCATCCAAACCCGCGGCTTTTTGGGGAAGTTGCTGGGCTTGTTTTCCACAAATCCGCCGCTCTGAGGTGTACTCCAAGGAGTCGCTGCGGGGGATTTTTTGCGAACCTCACTGCTTTTTCAGAACCTTGACGCTTTTCCTCAGACCTGCTTTTTCGGAAACTCCCTTGTTTTTCGCCCAAACTCCCTGTTTTTCGCCCAAAGTTGCCGGTTTCTCCCCCAAACTCGCCGGTTCGAGGGGAGGCGCCAGGGTGGGCAGGGCTGAGGGAGCGCGTGCGCGGAGGGGCGGGGCGGGGCGTGCGCGCTCCCCGCGCGCGTGCGCAGCGGTAGCGGCAGCAGCAGCAGCGATGGCGGCATCGGGTGGCGCGCGGCCCGGTGTGGTGCTGGGGGCCATGGAGTTGGGGCGGCGCNTCTGCACCCGTTCCCTGAGGAGAGGGGTCTGTCCAGCCGGGCACCTGTTCCCTGAGGTGAAGAGCATTCCTCCGCACCCATTCCCTGAGGAGAAGGGTCTTCCCTGCCAGGCTGATGCCGTCCCTGAGCATAAGAGCGTCCCCCCAGGCCTGTTCCATGAAGAGATGGGTTTTTCCCTGCCAGGCTGAAGCTGTCCCCGAGGGGAGGGGACTCTCCTGCTAGTTCTGATGTGTGGACCTCCTTGAGGAGAAGGGTCTCCCTCTCTTGGGCAGGCCTGCAGTCCCTAAGGAGAAGGGCCTCCCTGCTGGGCTGGTTCATGAGGAGAAGGACCTTTCCTGAAACACCTTGAGCAATGCTTGCCTTATGCCACTTCTTCCATTCCCTTCCTGAAGGTGGAAGCGTCCCTTCTCATCCTTTATTTCTCTCTGCCAGTGGAAGTTGCCACCAAGGCCAACCCCTGGGATGGGAAGACACTAAAGCCCGAGAGTGTGCGGTCGCAGCTGGACACGTCCCTGGAGAGGCTGAGGAGGACGAGTGTGGAGCTCTTCTACCTCCATGCTCCTGACCATGGGACCCCCGTGGAAGAGACCCTGCGTGCCTGCAATGAGCTGCACAAAGAAGTAAAGTGGGAAGTCCAAGCCTGGACCATTTCTCTTGATTCCCTCCCTCTCACCGCCTTTTTTAAACCAGAGTTGCTGCTTGTGCCCTTCTGCAGCGCTGGGTTTGTGCAGCACTAGGGAGGGGGGACACGTGACCAGGGCAAAGCTGAACAACAGGCACTCCGTTGCGCGTACATGTGGTGCACTTTGTTCTCAGAAGCTCCTGGAAACCTGAGAACATCTGAACTTTGCTTTCAGCCCTGTTAACTGACTAGGTTAAGATAAGTGCTGGTGATGGATGAAGAAGAATTCCTGAATTGCATTAATCTAGTACTGCTGTTTAAATTAGAAGTTGTTAATTCAAACCGAACAGAAAATAGGAAATGTTTTTGTCAGGTCTTGCCATTCCCAGTCATCTAGAAGAGGTGAATGGGGATGAGGAAAGAACTCTGGAATAAAATTTGGCAACTGCCCTTTTCACCCTGTGCATCTCGCACCACTGAGATACAAAGGGGCTTTTAAGAACTGGAACTGAATACCCTTTTATTCCTCTGCAGGGAAAGTTTAAAGAACTCGGTCTGTCAAACTACTCAGCTTGGGAGGTGGCAGAAATCTGCACCATCTGCAAATACAACAACTGGGTGATGCCAACGGTGTACCAGGTGAGAGACAGGGCCTTGCTGTGGTGCGGCAAATCTTCTGTGGAGGCTGTGATGAATCAAACCAAAAGAACACAGGGTTCAGACGGGACCGGCACAGGGATGATTGTCTGTGTCCTTACAGCAGTGGCCGGTCACTGTGGGGCAGGGGCTGGGAGCCCCAGTCTCAGGCCAGTCCTGCCCCCGTCTTCCCAACACAAACACAGAACAGGGAGCTGCTGCAGCAGTTTGTCTGGGAAGTCCTTCCAGGACACACATGATTAGAAAACTGGCTGAGATCACCTCAGAAAAAGCTGAGTGTGTGCTTTTTGCTTGAGTCATGACTCTCTTCATGTGGAACTTGCAAGTTCCACAAAATTTTGCATTACTTGCAATCCTCGAGAAAGTCTGTTCCTAAGCAGCTAATAACCTTGTGTGACCTGAAGCTGCCCTTCTGGGTAAGGGTGTTGTCAGCCAAGGGTCGGGAAAAGGCTGTTCCAGCTGCTTGAGACCACTCTCATGAGCTGGCATTTGAAGTTCTGTGTCTCCCTCATCTTTTGCAGGGTATGTACAACGCAACCACTCGCCAGGTGGAAACCGAGCTGTTCCCTTGCCTGAGACACTATGGACTGCGGTTCTACGCCTACAATCCCCTGGCAGGTATGGGGAGGGAAAGGGCAAGACTTTGAGACAAAAACATGGAAAAAGGGTGCTGCAGAAGAACCAGGCAATCCCTAAACACGCTGCTGGCCCTTTGCAGGAGGGCTGCTGACCGGCAAGTACAAATACGAGGACAAAGACATACGCCAGCCCACTGGGAGGTTTTTTGGGAATGACTGGGCTCAAGCCTACAGGGACAGGTAGGTTTTGAGCTGATGGAAGAGCAGGGAGATGCAGCAGGAGTGGTTCCATAAAAAAACCGTAATCAGCTGAGAGGAAGCAGAATTGGTCAAAAGCCCATGCAGTGATTACTCCTGCACGTGTGGTTGGGGCTGTGGCTTGTGACTGAGCTTTGCAGAGTGGTTTTTAGGCTCGGCTTCCTCCTGGTTTGCATTGGGGAATTGCAGAAGTCCTCAGAGGCTACAAAAAGCTGTGTGAGGCTTCCCAAAAGCCTTTCATGCTTGCTTGGAATATACGTGTATGACTGACTAGAGATCCTGAGGGCATTAAGAGCAATTTCTCTTCTTTCAGGTACTGGAAAAAGCACAATTTTGAAGGAATTGCCATAGTAGAAAAGGCTCTGAAAGATGCTTACGGTTCCGATGCCCCAAGCCTGACCTCTGCTGCCTTGCGCTGGCTGTACAATCACTCCAAACTGCAGGTGAGAGCTCAGCGTGGCTGTAACTGGCAGCCTGTGCTTCTCCACCAGAACCAGGCAGCTGTTGCGGTACAGACCGGGAAACTTCTGTGTACAAACAGTTCTCTCTTAATCTACACATCCCATGGGCTTGTGGCCTCCAAAGTGACCACCGCTGTATGGCCTCTGCCTGCCAGGCCGCAGGAGTGAGTCAGCTCTGCGTTTTCCCACAGGATCCTGTGTTCATAAGATTGGAAGAAGGGCAGTATTATAAGCACTGGGGGAAATATTTTAATTACTGGGTCTTGGTTTCCCACCCAGACAGCTTCCTTGCCAAGAGATGACTTTGCTTTTAATCAGACTAGGAAATAATTGGTTATAAGGGGTAACAGTTTGAAATTGGAAGAGGGGAGATTAAGATAAGGTATTAGGAAGAACTTCTTTGGTGTGAGGGTGGTGAGGCACTGGAACAGGTTGCCCCGAGAAGCTGTGGCTGCCCCATCCCTGGAGGGGTTCAAGGCCAGGCTGGATGGGGCTCGGAGCAACCTGGTGTGGTGGGAGGTGTCCCTGCCCAGGGCAGGGGGGTTAGAACTGGATGATCTTGAAGGTCCCTTCCAACTCTGACCATTCTGTGATATTCCCAGTCTCCCCAAAATGTTCCCGTAGACCCTCATAAAGTAGGGTTTGGCTGCTTTTTTGTTGTCAGCGTGACATGGAGCTGTTCTGGTGTTGTGAACGCGACTTCATTGTGTCACTTGTCTAAACATCCAGAAGTTACTGGATGCTATTCACTGGAAGGAAAGGTTTAAAGTTTGCCCTGCAATGGTCTGAGAGGTGAACCAGGTTTGTTTTGGGATCAGCAACTCCTCTTACTGCTTTCCAGGGTTCTCTTGGAGACATGGTGATCATTGGGATGTCCAGCTTGGAGCAGCTAGAGCAGAACCTTGACTACAGCCAAGAGGGTCCCCTGCTCCCGCCCGTCGTGGAGGCGTTTGATCACGCTTGGAATCTGACAGCACACGACTGCCCTAACTATTTTCGCTAGAGACCAGAGTAGGGACAAGAAGCTGGGTGATGAGGGGGTGGGTGATGGAGCACAAGTCCCTCAAAGCTCGTGAGAGGCGCTCACCCACCCTGCCCTTTTGATCAGTGTGTAAACGGGCTGAGATTTTTCCCTGTATTAATGAAGCTTTGTAGAATCCACTGCTGTTATCAGCACTTGTCATGTTGGGCAATGCCTTATTCTTTCTCCCCTCGTGAACCTTTGGCTCCAAACAGCACACACTACACTTTCCAGATGCAGTTGATCGGGGGAAAGGGACACATAACTGAGCAAAGGTCCTAATTCTGCTTTAATATGAAATCTTAAATAATTATGTACAAGAATAAAACCTATTTCTAACACAGACCCTATCTCTTAATTGTAGCTATAACCTGGCTGGCACCTTCTTATCAGCATAATAGCTGCTTCTGGAGCTTTTATCAGAAATAAGAACAAAGCCCCAGCATTTTCCCCAGCACCAGCTGTGCTGTGTCTAAGCAGCATTAGTTACACTGACGGGCTTCCTACCTACTTCTCATCTTTGAGGTGGCACTTCCTCAGATCCCAGAACCAGTAACAGGCAGCAGTGACAACCATCTGAAGTTTTATATGTAGATTTATATAAAAACCTCCCATAATTATGTCATATTTATGAAGAACATGTTTGAGCTGATCATCCTTGTCCTCCAGGTGCAAACAGGGAAGGAAAACATCCTCCTTTTTTTTGGTTTCTAAAATAGAGTAGAGCTGTCCAGTGTCCAAGCAGAAGGACTGCTGCTAGTCCTCATTGCTGTCATCATCATCGTTGTCATTCTCCTCTTCCTCCTCCTTCTCCTCCATGTCTCCCACAAGCTTCTGGAAGTCTCCTGTCTCAGAATTCCACAGAAATTTGATGGTAACTTTAAACTCTGCCATCTCGTAGCCGAAGAGTTTCTAGGAAAGGACACAAATTTGTCATTCCTGATGCCTTGTCTCTAGCCAGCCTGGCAAAGCCACAGTAAACATCATGCCCGGGTGTGAACTGCAGCAAAGCAGGAGCAAAAACAATTGCTGCAGGGTTTTAGCACTGGCATTGGGAAGGTGTGAGGATGTTTGCTGCACCCCGCTGACACAGCCAGGAGTTCTGCTCGCCTTTGTCTGGAAGCTCACACGCTCCAGCCAAATTAAGCCCAATAGTTAATTATTTTGTACTGGGGGAAATAGGGGCTTGTGTGTCACACCACTCACCAGGACACGGGCTTGTTCAGGGGTGAGAACATCCCCTTCTTTGCAGACTTCGTAATCTGAAAGTAGCGTCACCACTCCTGCAGGAACAGAAGCTCTTGGAACAGGCTCACAAATAGCGAATAAACCCACTGAAACAGGGGCTGCAGAGCTACAGCCCTCCCAAACACCACCCATGGCAGCTTGTGCCTTTCTGTGGAATTACTGGTACACCCCAAAGAAGCTGGGTGAAATCAACTCCCAAAGATCCCCCCACATCAGGTTTCTAGGTAGGATGCCAAGGTGCCAGGCCAGGCCGAGTTGCTTTGACTGGAAAAGGATGGTATTTGGTAGAAGGCTGGTTGGTTCACTCGTTGTTTGACACCAGTTTGGGAGAATGGTGTGTGACTATAATGAGCTCCAGCACCAGCTGAGCAAGCCATCCGTCAGATCTCCAAAATGAAGTTCTACTCAATTATTTAACATTCTCCTTCAAGGATCTCAGCTGCGCAGAGGAACAACCAAAGCTCACCTCCTCAGCTGCACCACGTACCTTTCTTCAATGCCGTTGGCAGCCCCAGCTGCCGTAACTGAGGCTCCATGGAGTGGGGGAACTGCTCCAAGGGCCCCGTGTCCAGGCTCACCCCATACGTTGCCTTGTTCCCTGCGCGGGCAAAGTCCACCTCTCTGAATTTGGAGAACCACCTGACAAAGGAAGGAAAGCTTTAGCTGTGGAGGGAACAGCCCTTGGCTGAGAGGGGGATTAAGGCACAGCCTGCCCTAACTTCTGCCCTGTACTGCGCTGAAAAACCTCACGAGATCATCACTGCTTTAAGGGAAATGTTGGCAAATGAAGTAATGGAACGGAGAAAAGGATGCTCGGCATCTCCCCTTTGGGGTTGGGAGAGACCTTTAAGGCTGAGCCCAGCTGATAGCCCAGCACTGCCGGGTCTCCACTGACCCACGGCCCTCAGCACCGCGTCTGCTTGTCTTTTGAATCCCTCCAGGGAGGGCAGCTTCACCGCTGCCCTGGGCAGCCTCTTCCAGTGCTTGATAACCCTTTCAGTGAAGAAATCTTCCCCAATATCCAATCCAAACCTCCCGCAGCACAACCTGAGGCCATTTCCTCTTGTCCTATTGCCTGTCTCTTGGCAGAAGGGACCGCCCGTGGCGGTGGCAGACGTGTACTTACTCATCCACCTCCTCTCTGGTGCGGTTGGTGAAGAGGAGACCAACTTCACCTCGCAGGTGTTTGCTGACCTGAAAGAAAGAAGCCATTGGTGGGACTCACCTTCCGGGCTGCGGCGCTTTTGTGTCACGATCCGGACAGATCCAGTGAAAACACCGGTGGAAAAGTGAACCGAGGAAGCTTGAGGTTTTATTGTCTGAAGCTTCAGGACACACAACGCCTACCTTGTGCAAATTCTCCTTGTACTCGTTGCTTGGCTCCCGTCCCAGTGCCACCATCATGACTTTGTTCTTCCCGAAGAAGATCCTGAGAAGGAGGAGAGGAGGAGGTGGTGGCTGTCGGCTCCGGCGGCGCTCAAGGCCCACCGACGCCCGCCCCTCCCGCCTCACCTGCTGTGCTTCCAGGCGTTCCTCACGTCCTTCAGCTTGTTGTTCCTCATGTTGGCGACGGAGAAGACGAAGATGTACTTGTAGGTGTCCACACATCGCCGCAGCTGGAAGGGAAGCGGTTAAAGGCACCTGGGCACGGCCGCGCCGCGCTGGACCGGGCCGGGCCGCACTCACCTCGGTGATCAGCGCCTGCTTGGTCTCCAACCGCTTCCTGGGCGTCCGCGTCAGGGAGACTGCGGGAAGAGGAGAGGCGGCGTTAGAGAGGCCGGTGCCGGGGGAGAGGAGGAGAGGGCCCGGCGCTCGGCTCACCCTTGCGGTCCCGCTTGGACTTCGGCATGGCGCCACCGTGCTTCGAGGTCCCCGCCGGCGCCGCGTGGGCTGCCGGGAAGGCAGGCGGGCTGCCCTGCGCCAGTGCCTGTCACCGCCAGACGCCGCTCAGGCCATTTTTTCCGAGCAGGCGGCAGCGCGGGCGGCCCGGTGGTGGTGAGGCCCCCCCGGGAGGCGGGCGGCCATGGCGGCGGGGCTGTGGGCGCTGCTGCTGGTGCTGCTGCCCGCGGCGGCCGCTGTCTACGAGGACCAAGTGGGCAAGTTCGACTGGTGAGCGCTGGGGGGATTGCCGGGGGGACAGCCGGGGG
>VXBW01003514.1:342745-356495 GCA_013400375.1 Thinocorus orbignyianus
CTGCTGCGGGCAGGCCCTGCGCCCGCCGCGCTGCCTTCTCCGGCAGCCGCCCGCCGGGCCTTTCCCCTCTGCGGCCGCTGAGCCGCCTGACCGCGGCCCGCCTTTGCTCTCCTAGGAGGCAGCAGTACGTGGGGAAGCTCAAGTTCGCTTCGTTGGAGGCTTCGCAGGGTTCGAAGAAGCTCATAGTAGCCACCGAGAAGAATGTGGTGGCCGCCCTGAACTCTAGGAGTGGCGAAATCCGTGAGCGAAGCGGCGTTTTGTTGTGGGGAAATACGTCTGTTGCACTGGGGCTGTCAACCAGCTCGTGCTGTGTTTCCGTACGGGTGAATTCTTGCTGCTGACACTGTGTTGTCAGGCTGAGAGGATTCAGCAGCCGTTCAAAAGCCATTGCTTAAGGCAGGCAGACTGTTTTCTGTATAAGCTTATTGCTGGGAAGAGTCTAGGTTTAAAAGTAACAACAAACAAATGCCTTTGGGGGAACAAATCTTGTTCTCACTTAATTCTCTTTTCTTCAGTGTGGCGCCATGTAGACAAGGGAACCCCTGAAGGAGCAATAGATGCAATGCTGGTCCATGGGCAGGGTAAGGAGACCATGCAGCTGATGTGCTGGGGCCACCAGTTGTCCTTGTACGTGGGATCTCAACCATGTCTTAGAACATGAGTTGAATTTTGCAGAACTCGTGGCCTTGTTGATCTGTGGTGGGCTACAAGTTCTACGGTCACCTTCTTTTCTTTGTTTCCTGGACAGATGCCATCACTGTATCCAATGCTGGACGTATTCTGCGTTCCTGGGAAACCAACATCGGGGGACTGAACTGGGAGACGTCACTGGACACTGGCAGGTAAGCGTTTGTGTTTGTACTGTCTCTGTCCCTTTGTAATCTTGCCATAGGAAGGAAGAAAGGCGTTGTTTGGCCTTGCATTATAGGGAAAAAGTTAGTTAGATGTAAGATTCTAAACAAATGTATGGCTGAACTTTACAGTTAGAACTAATGCTGTCTCTATGACTTAACAAACCAGGGGAGAAAAAGATACAAATGGTTTCCATGGATGGATTTTCTCTTTAAATACACAAAATGTTCAACCTGCATCTGGTTTGGGGTGTTTGGATTCCAGCTTGCTGCTCTCTGTTGAGATCAGCAAGGGTAGATGAAGTGGGCTATAAATTGTGTCTCAACACAATGTTAAGTGTTTGAATAAGGTTTTCAAATAGCATGGGAATTCTTTCTTAAAAGAAAACGTTTTTCTAACTTATTGTCTCTGTCCTGTGCTCAGTTTCCAGGTGGCTGGTTTGGTGGGGCTACAGGACACGGTCAAATACGTGGCAGTCCTGAAGAAAGGAGCCATCTCTGTTCACTACCTTTCTAACGGGCACCAGAAATGGGTGGAGTACTTACCAGAAAGGCAAGAAAATATTTTTAAGTAGAAATGTAAAGTTCTGCTAGAGAACCTATTGCCTTGGGGAGGAAAGGATGCTGTACTTAAGCTTTTGAAAACATCTGAGAAGTAATGTGAGAAGGTGATACTTCACAGTCGCTGCTTCCCTTGCAGTGAGAATACTCAGTACCAGTTGTTGTATTCCCATGGAACTGGAGTGATCCACGTGCTTGGAATTGTTCCCCAGAGCCACTTGAACATTGTAACCTACAATGTAGAAGATGGAGAAATTACAAAACAGGTAGAGCTTGATTACACATGCAAAATACTGGATTTGTTATTAACAAATGTACTTCCAACTAAATGGGCTGTGGTGTGGTGTGCAGAGCACAGGGAGCAGCCTGGCCAGCAGGAGCAGGGGGTGATGGTGCCTCTGTCCTGGGCACTGGGGAGGCCTGCCCTCGAGGGCTCTGTTCGGTTCTGGACCCCTCACTACAAGAAGGACATTGAGGGGCTGGAACATGTCCAGAAGAGAGCCACCAAGCTGTGAGGGGGCTGGAGAACAAGTCCTGTGAGGAGAGGCTGAGGGAACTGGGCATGCTGAGTTTGGAAAAGAGGAGGCCGAGGGGAGACCTCCTTGCCCTCTACAGCTCCCTGAAAGAAAGGTGCAGAGAGGTGGGTGTTGGCCTCTTCTCCCAAGGGAACAGTGACAGGACCAGAGGGAATGGTCTAAAGGTGGGGAGGGGAGGGTCAGGTTAGATCTTGGGAAGAGTGACTTTACTGCAAGAGTGGTCAGGCACTGGAAGGGCCTGCCCAGGAAGGTGGTGGAGTCACCATCCCGGGAGGTGTTTAGGAACCGTATGGATGTGGCTCTGCAGGGCGTGCTCTAGTGCCCAAGATTGTTGGGTTGGGTGATTTGTTTTGTGGGGTTCGTTTGTTGATTTTTATTAGGTTTTTTTATTTATTTTTTTTTCTGATGCGTGTATGGTTGGACTCGATGATTTCAGGGGTCCCTTCCAACCATGAAAATTCTTTGATTCTGTGAGTAATTAATTGTTGTTGTAGCACAGATAATCTTCCCTTTTGCTGTGGTGTTACCCACAGGCAAATAAATTGATACCACGGCTGAGTGCCCTGAAAGCAAAACTGCATGAGGTTTGCAGGCAGTGCAGACCATCCTGGAAATCCCAAGCTGACGGATAGTTTCACCCAGGGTCATTGGGGAAAATTGTTCTAGCTGAAATTCTTGGTTGTGTCCAAGCTGGTTCTTTGAAGATTTTATTCTGCTGACAACTTCATCTCTTTGTCTCTCTTGGCAGATCAGGGTTGCAGCCCCGTGGCTGAAGAGCTTGAACGGCATGTGCAGCGTGGTGGGGGAGGCGGTGCTGGTGTGTGTGGACATGGACACGCACTCGCTTTATGTTTGCTCCTTGGAGAAGGAGCAGGAGATGAAGCAGATCCCGTTGCAGGTGAGAAATGGTGGAAGAGTGTTGTATGTAATTCATTATCCAGCAGGTTTGGTGCCTGGCTAAGCCTGGCAGCACAAAGGTTCTCCTGTCAGTAAACTACAGAATGATTGAGTGATCGCAGGGGGAGCATGGTCCATAACTTGAGGGAAAGAAGGAAAACTTTGTGTGTGTGTGTAGTCATTCCTTCTGGATTGATCTCTTCAGAGCTTTGCTCCAGTGGGAGCCTAGGCCTCCTCACTTCTCATTTGTTTGTCTTGACATGAGGAACCCCTTCATAAAGCTTCCATTGCTGCTGAGAAAAGGAAGGTATCAATTTCAGCGTAGAAGTTCTCACAAACACATGCGCTTGTCTCCTGTCGCAGTCACTTGAGCTGGAGTTTGCTGATGGCTTCCAGCCCAGGATGTTGTCCACTCAGCCCAGTGTAACCGGTGCCTCACGGACTCAATTCTTCTTGCAACTGTCTCCAAGCCACTTCTCTCTGCTGCAGTACAAACATGGGCTGCTCAGCCACCTTCGGGACTTCCAGCAGGTAACCAAGATAAAGGCACTTAACTGAGAGGACCAACCACAGCTTAAAATTCTTTGAAACACTTTTGTAATGAAGTGTTCTGAGCATGCTGCTGAGCTGCTTGTTTCAATTGTGCTCTTGCTGTGGGGCTTGAAAACAGTTTAATTTCATTTATACTGGCTGTTGAAATATTTCCAGACATCAGTGTAGATACGCTGTGTTGCCAAGAGCTGTCGGTGTTGGGGCAGTTTCCTGGTTTTGAGGTGGATGGAGACATGGGGAGGTCGAAGTGGCCAGTGGTGCTGTGGACTCCTGTTAGGCCAGCTGAGAGGAGGTGACAAGCAAATGAGCTTTCAAAAGCGCGGTAGCACTGACTGTAATAGTTCAGGAGCCTGTGGCAAGTCGACTGTCTCCATCTTTAAGAGGAGTATTTTCAGTCTTGAAAGAGATAATTTTATTATATTGTGTGGAGAAACAATGTAATTTAAAATTTGGCCCTGAAAGACCATCTGTTTTTAATTTCATTGTGTCTTAATTAACTGCAGAGGTAGTTTTTGGTGGGGTTTTGAGATGTTCTGGTTTGTTTTACGATTTCTGCTTTTTTTTTTTTTTTTCCTTTTTTCTGTCTTTTCAGGCAGCTCTGGTGAGTTTTGCAACAACTGGGGAGAAAACTGTGGCTGCTGTCCTGACCTGCAGGAGTGAATTGGTGAGAGCAATTTGCCTGTGCTGTGTAGCCAGCACAGCAGTGTGGATATGCACCGGGGGTGGGTTCCACAAGTGTTTTCCTTCACAGGTAGTGACAAGCTTTAATTAGCTTCTTGGACAGATGAAGACAATGGTAATGCAGCCAGGTCTTGATTATATCCAGCTGAGGCTGCCTCTGTCTTGGTGAAGCATCCTGTGTGTCCTGTGTGCGGCCTGTTTCAGCCTTGTGTATTGTGGGCACGTAACCTGGGAATCTGTTCAGTTCTCGGGGGTACCCTGAGACTTAGTGAGGTTTATCAGGAATAGAACAGAACAGAATTGTTTCCTGCCAGTTTTCAGAGTCAAGATGAACCTCGTCAGACACTCCAAAACTTTTTTTAAATTAAACTCTTTACTGGGGTCTGAAGCCATGTTATTTCTTCTCATCCTCGTTTCAGAAGCTGGGAGGTCCTGATGGCCTTCATGCTGGAAGTGCTCTGGAGAATTCCCAGAAGCAGGTATGAAGTACACTTGTTCCCCAGAACAGCAGAAGTTGTTGACAGTCCATTTTATTCCTCTGCGTGCAGGAGCAGAACAAAAAAGGGATTACACCATTTTTTTGGAAACTGATGTTCTTCAGCAGCTCATATATATAATCTAACAATGTTTTGAAGCCACAGTTTCCTGCTGAATACGAAATCCTTCTGCAGAACATGGCACACGTTTAACTTGGTTATTTTCCACCTCCTTACAGGAATCCTTAACCTGCTCCAATCAAACCTACAATATTAATCTCTACCTGGTTGAAACTGGACAGAGGTTGCTGGATACCACAATTACCTTTAGCCTGGAGCAGAGCGGTGCCAAGCCACAGCAGGTGAGCTGTGAGAGGTTATTTCAGTCCTGTGGTTTATCAGACTTGGAATGCTCTCTCTGTCCTGATTTGGCAGCATTGGTAGAGCCCTTCAGACAAGGTGAAGAATTCTGTGGACATGCCAGATTACTGCATACAATCACACTCCTTGCTCTTGTTTCACCCAAGAGTTCTGTTTCTTCCAAGGAGTCGATGTGATCGTTAACCTCACTGTTGTGCTACTCTTTTTTCCAGCTTTACATCCAAGTTTTCCTGAAGAAAGATGACTCTGTGGGCTATCGAGCCTTGGTGCAAACGGAAGACCACATGTTGATGTTCCTCCAGCAACTGGGTAACCAGCACAAAGAGCCAACCTGCCCCATTTTAAACAGTGCATACATTGTCACCATGGGACAAGAAAAAGCCTCAAAAAAACCCTCAAAAATAAAACCCCTCCAAATGATTATATTTTATCACTGCTTTCCTTTAAAACTGGCAAAAGTGATAACTGTTCTGAGCTAAATCCTGTGAAATGTTCACCCTCACAAGACATCTTGTCTAAAAAAACAGCTCAGCAGGTATCTGTGTAGACAGAGCCTTTAAATGTCATGGGAGTTCTGCCAGTTTCAAAACTGTAAGATCAGAATCTAACTCCTATTGTAGATCTTCAAAGTTTCTTCAGAAAAAGGCCCTCATGACAAAAATCTTAATCTGTGGAAAGGGTTGAAAATTCATCTCAGTCACATAAATTTTTGAGGATTAAAAGGCATCCAGGTGTTCGCACTGTGTATCTTTTTTAAATAGACTTAAGGACTGTAACCCTTTTAAAACATGAGATTGCTTAAAACACCGTAGACTGTTCCTGTGGGGATTTTTTTCAGCTGTGGCTGCAGTTCCATAAAGTATCTTTCTTTTGTGAAATAACTTACCACATGATGTTAGGTACAGAGATACACACTACTTTGCATTTTATTAAGAGCAGTGATTGGCCTTTGAAGTGTCTGCTGGAAGGTGCTCTTATACTGAGTGATGATTTTTCCTCCAAGGGTCTGTTCCCAGATACTAAGTTGGTTTTCCAATATTCGGTTCATTTTTCTCTCCAGGAAAAGTTGTGTGGAGCAGAGAGGAGTCGCTGGCAGAAGTGGTGAGCTTGGAGATGGTGGATCTGCCTCTAACAGGTGCCCAGGCTGAGTTGGAAGGAGAATTTGGAAAGAAAGCAGGTAAACTATAGGTTTAACAGAATTACCTTTGTGAGTTTGTTTTTCCTTCACAGATAAATGTATTTCTTGTTTTCTTTTGCTTCTTAGCTGAAAGTTAGGATGCAAATTTCTACTGATGGCAATTAAAGTGAGGAAAAATAAGCCCATTTCTGTCTAAACTTTTGAAGTCCAGTGCCAGACGCAGATGCCATGAGTGTATTACATTGGTATGTTAGAAAGAAAAAGTCAGCAGGATTAGGAGGGATTTTGGCCATCTGTCCTAAGTGTTTCCCTTTGACTCCTTCTGGAAAACTCATTTGTGATAGCTTTTGTTTTTGCTTTTTTTGTTGTTTTTTTCTTGCTGTCCTGGATGCAGCCATTCAAGGTAACCCCCAACTGCATGCAGTGTTTTCTAATACTGACTCATGCTTCCTCGTGGAACTTGATCTCTCTGCTTGCTTTCCTCAGTGGTGAAATATAGTTAAAGCCTGGTATTTTGCTTAATTTGAGAAGCTAAATATAAACCCTCATTGGGCAGAATTAGGTGGTTTTTTTACTTTAAGGGTTTCTTATGCTGTAAGTAATGAGTGCAGAGGGAGATACCACCTTTATAGGTGGGTAAGCTTTAGGTGGGCACTTGCTATGAGTTTGACAGTCAGAAAGGAATGCAAAGGAAGAGATGATGTACCGTGCAAAAAGGTTTGCTTTCAGTTGACGAGGGCGTATTTTGGAATGAACTATAGCAGTGTGAAGGCTGGTAAATACCTGTGTCTGTTGTAGAAGTGAGAACTATAAGTCTGCTGTTCTGCGGTGGGCAGCAGAGGCAAAGAATTGTCACAGGTTTGTGCATGGCAGCATTTCTTCTGCTGGCTGAGGCTGTTATTTCATTTACAGAGTGGGGCGTAACGATTTTTCCCACTTACCAGCACTTGTTCTATTTGCAGATGGTTTGCTGGGGATGTTTCTGAAGCGGCTGTCCTCCCAGCTTATCCTGCTGCAAGCCTGGACTGCCCACCTTTGGAAGATGTTCTATGATGCCAGGAAACCCCGGAGCCAGATTAGAAATGAGATTAACATTGACAATTTGGCCAGAGATGAATTCAATCTCCAGAAAATGATGGTGATGGTCACTGCTTCGGGAAAGGTGAGGAAGCCAGGGAATCTGTTTATAGACTGTAGCAAAGAGTCTCATCTCTGAAATCCCACCTGTTTTTAGCCAGGCTTTGAAAGGTGGAATGTTGTGAGAAGATGCGTAGAACGTTTTGTGGTAGCTTTGGAGAGAGGCAGTAAGACTCTTCTGTCTTTCTCATGTTCCAAGGAGAGAGACAGTACTTGAATGCAAGAGATGTGTTGTCCTAAATTTTGGCTTTACTGTGTCTCGCTGCTCAGCTCTTCGGTATTGAAAGCAGTTCTGGCACCATCCTCTGGAAGCAGTATCTCAGGAATGTGAGACCAGGCTCCTCCTTTAAGTTGATGGTGCAAAGGACAACAGCCCATTTCCCACACCCTCCGCAATGCACCTTGCTTGTTAAGGATAAGGTGAGTCCCTTTCCTCTGTCCCTCTGTCCAACGTGCAGAGTGTGGAAATTTGCCCTTTGGAAGGGCAGGAGAGAGTATCGGTGTGGGTGTCATGGTTGTGGGAACAGGAGAGGAGTGAGAGCTGGAGGGAAGCAGACGCACAATCCTAAAAAAAGAAAAGGATGTTCGTTTTGAAGTCTTTTATTGCAATAAATAATTTCAACCCAATTTCTTTGGTTGTGTGAGGTAAGGCCTGTGTGGCCCCCGTTAGTGAGGTGACAGTGGCTGACCTTTAGCTGGCTGCAGGATGTTCTGCACTCCACACGTGAGCGAGGAGGAGACATTATTACGTGCCAAGACTTCAGAGAGGATTTGGTTAAAGCCCTGAACACTGTGTTATGCCACAGTGTGGGTTTGATAGAGTATGTAGGCTCAAACAGAGTATTTTGAGGATGGAATAGCTGAATCCAGGGTACGAATAGTCAACACCAGCAGGTAACAGGTAGAAAACCAACTCTTTTGTCTGTCTTAGAAATAAGGTTTGCATCCTGTTTGTATTTTAGGAAACCAAAATGAGCTTTCTGTATGTCTTTAACCCCATCTTTGGGAAGAGAAGTCAAGTAGCCCCCCCTGTTTTGAAGCGTCCAATTCTTCAGACGTTGCTTTTGCCTATTATGGATCAAGACTATGCCAAAGTCCTGCTCTTGATCGATGATGAATACAAGGTAAATTGCTTTGCCTGGAGGTAGTTCTCGTCATGTTTGGGTTAATTATTCCCTTCCCTTTTGAAGCAAGATTTTAGAAAAAATGCTGTTGAGTCACATTTCACATAAAGCTCTGAGATTATTCTGGTAAGACAGACCTTATGCTAATAAACACGTTCAAAATAATCTTTCTGTGTTATTTTGTGGGGAGTTTGTATGTGTCTAAGTTGGTTTTTAACCTGTGTTTCAAATTTTCTTTTCTAGGTTACAGCTTTTCCAGCAACTAAAAATGTCCTTCGCCAGTTAGAAGAAATAGCCCATTCTATCTTTTTTTATCTCGTTGATGCCGAGCAGGGAAAACTGTCTGGATTCAGGCTGAAAAGGGTATGGAAGACACTTTACAGTCTAAGTGACGTCACTTTACTAAATGTCCTCTGGATAACACTACATCATTTCTGGAGTTTATGGAGTTTTGCTTGACAGCTTCTACTAGGCCTCAAAATGTGCCCAAGAATGTTAAAATTTACAAGTAGAGAAAGCTCCTTGTGTCACCGTGGTGCAGATGGTGTCTTTCGAGGAAAGGATAAAACCTCCTAAGTCGTGATTTTTTTTGGCAGGACCTGAGCACAGAGGAGAGCTGGGAGGTGATCATTCCCACCGAGGTCCAGAGGATAGTGTCTGTGAAAGGGAAGAGGTCCAATGAGCACGTACACTCCCAGGGCCGTGTGATGGGAGACCGCAGCGTTCTCTACAAGGTGCCTTGGAACTTGTGATTGTTTTTTTGTTGACGTGTTACCTCACGGGAAGATCTCAGCGCCCTGTCTAGGTGCTACGTTGAGATGGACTGTCCCTTGGTGTTATTTTTTCTGTATATGCATCAGTGACCATAACCTGCTGCAGAAGATGCTAGTTTTGGTGGAGATTTCTCCCATGGAATGTTTTAATGCAGCAATTAAATTGGTCAAACAGCTTATCCTGGGGGGAAAATATTTGCTAGATTTCTCCAGGTGATTTGTGCTAACAAGGTACTCGGTTTATTATATGCCTGGTCCCAGATGAAATGTGGATAAATGAGGTGCCTGTGGCACTGAAGTAGGGGTTTCAGTTTTTTTTTGTCTTTTTCTCCAGTCCTTGAATCCAAACCTGCTTGCTGTGGTGACAGA
This sequence comes from Thinocorus orbignyianus, assembly GCA_013400375.1. Classification (NCBI taxonomy): domain Eukaryota; kingdom Metazoa; phylum Chordata; class Aves; order Ciconiiformes; family Thinocoridae; genus Thinocorus; species Thinocorus orbignyianus. The sequence continues at coordinate 352,222 of VXBW01003514.1, forward strand.
GAGCACAGATACGCACCATGAGCGCACTTTCATTGGAATCTATCTGATCGATGGAGTCACAGGCAGGATCATCCACTCATCGGTGCAGAAGAAAGCGAAGGGACCTGTCCATATGGTCCATTCAGAGAACTGGGTGGTGGTAAGAACTTACTTTCTCTTGATCTTTGTTTAGGAGGTAGGGGCAGTTGATGAACCTGTAGGGTGAATAATTTTTGACCATGCTCTGTGATACCCTGCTAGCTCTGTGTTATTACAGAAAGATATGGGATTGTAAGGGACCTCTAGAGATCATCTTCTCCAACCCCTGCCAGAGCAGGGCCACCCAGAGCAGGTCCCACAGGAACGTGTCCAGGTGGGGTTTCCATGCCTCCAGAGACAGACTCTACCACCTCTCTGGGCAGCCTCTGCCAGGGCTCTGCCACCTGCACAGTAAAGAAGTTCTTCCTCAGGTTGAGATGGAACTTCCCATGTTCTACCTTGTGCCCGTGACCTCTTGTCCTGTCATGGGGTGCCACTGAAAAAAGGCTGGTCCCATCCTCCTGACACCCACCCTTAAGTGGCATTGATCAGATCCCCCCTCAGTCTTCTCCTCTCCAGACTGAACAGACCCAAGTCTCTCAGCCTCACTTTGTAGGAGAGATGCTCCAGGCCCCTCAGCATCTTTGTAGCCCTTTGTTGTCCCCTCTCCAGCAGTTCCATGTCCTTCTGGAACTGGGGAGCCCAGAACTGGTCCCAGTGCTCCAGCTGGGGCCTCTTGAGGGCAGAGCAGAGGGGGAGGATGACCTCCCTCCAGCTGCTGGTCATACTCTTCTTGCCTCGTATTCCTGAAAATTTTTCTCATTTCAGTACCAGTACTGGAACACAAAGGCACGTCGGAACGAGTTCACTGTGCTGGAGCTGTATGAGGGGACAGAGCAGTACAATGCTACAGCCTTCAGCTCGCTTGACCGCCCGATTTTACCTCAGGTCCTGCAGCAATCTTATATCTTCCCGTCTGCTATCAGCGCCATGGAGGCCACCATCACCGAGCGTGGCATCACCAGCCGGCACTTGCTCGGTAAGTGCACGCTGCTCTGTTCTGAATGTGGTTTTGCTACCTGCGTGAGCCAGAGTTCAAGATGAAAACCAAGCAAAAGAGCAATTTGCTGCCAGAAATTCTGCATACGGATTCCCTGGACTCCTAGTGAGTTTGAGGATTAAGCACCAAGAGAGCATTTATGTTAATGTGATAGAATATGCTGTCAGAAATAGCCATTTTCATCATATTGGATGATACAAAACTGAGAGGGGTGGCTGACACAGCAGAAGGCTGTGCTGCCATCCAGTGATACCTGGACAACAGGATGCTCGTGAGCCTGTGTCCAAGAAGGCCAATGACATACTGGGGGGCATGAAGAAGAACGTGGCCAGGTCGAGGGAGCCCTGGCAGAGGCTGCCCAGAGAGGTGGTGGAGTGTCCATCTCTGGAGATATTCAAACCCGCCTGGACACGTTCCTGTGGGACCTGCTCTGGGTGGCCCTGCTCTGGCAGGGGGTTGAGTCCAACTCTGGGTGATCTCCAGATCTCCCTTCCAACCCCAGATCATTCTGTGATTCTGTGATTTTTAAGATGCCTTTCTTCTAATGCACAGTTGGGCTTCCTTCTGGGGCCATCCTCTCCCTTCCAAAGGCTCTGCTGGATCCTCGCCGCCCAGAGATCCCTACGGAACAAAGCAGGTAAGGAGAGCATAAGTGCTATTCCTGGGCAGCTTGGAAGAGGGATGGATTTTGTGTCTAATACGGTAGTGTGAAGTAGAGCAACTTGTCCCAGACAGATTGAGGACATTTCTTGCATGAAATTAAGCGAGCTTGCTTTCTTCCCAGCCTGTGACAATGGAATAAATTTGTCTGTGATGAATGACACCTATTTTTCAAAATTATAGCCTGACGCAGCTAGTGTGTTTGATTTTTCATCCTGCAGTAAGAATGGATCCGCACTGGGAAAAGCTGCTAAATTTGCTGGTTGAGGTCAGCTTGTGATGATCAAACTAGGAAATGCAGACGATGTCCTCCATGTGCTGTTTGATCAGGTTTGATTTCTCTTTAAATACCTTCCAGAGAAGAGAACCTGATCCCGTACTCCCCTGATGTGCAGATCCACGCCGAGAGGTTTATCAACTACAATCAAACCATATCCCGAATGAGAGGGATTTATACAGCCCCCTCCGGCCTGGAGTCTACTTGTTTGGTGGGTATGGGGCGGAGGATCCAACGCAGGGCTGTGGCGTTTGTGGGCAGAGTAGCGCCAAACTGTAGGCTGTGGCAGGGAGGTCTGTAACTTCCCCTCATCTGGCTGCTCACTGCTTCAGTATTTCTTCTTTTAATCAGAATTACAGGCCTGAATCAGTCATTTTTCATACAGTTTTCTGCTGGAAGCTGAATTACCACCTTGTGATCTTTATCTTGTCTCTTTAGGTTGTTGCCTACGGACTGGACATCTACCAAACACGTGTGTACCCATCAAAGCAGTTTGATGTCCTGAAAGACGACTATGACTACGTGCTGATCAGCAGTGTCCTCTTTGGGCTCGTTTTTGCCACCATGATCACGAAGAGACTGGCCCAGGTGAAGCTGCTGAACCGTGCCTGGCGGTAAGGCTGCAGGCCAGGGGAAGGCTGAGGCTGGAGAAGGTACCTGAGGTTCTGCCGCCCTGTGTTGCTGCTGGCTTTGGTGAGAAATTCCAGCTTGTGTGACTGATGGCTGCAAACATCAGTATTGTATTTTTGCGGGAAGATACTTGGGAGGAAAAGCTGCCAGCACCAGAAAACGATATGCTACCTACATGTGTCTCAGCGACAAGAAATGGAAGAGAAGATGGAAAAGAGATGTCAGTTCTTTATGGCTAAATAAGAACTCTCCAAAACCTCCGTTAAAGCCCTAAAATCTGCAATCATGTCGTGTCCCCCATGGTAGTGAAGGTAATGCTAAGGACCGGTGTCCTCTTGACCCTCGCCTCTTTCTCAGCACCAGCCGTGACTGAAGCCTTGGGGAGCGGAGTTGGGAGGCTCCGGGAGCGCTGCTCGGGGCTGAGGCTGAGCAGTCCTGAGTACCCTCAGGAAGAAGGTTGGAAACAGGGTGGACATTGGTGGAACCTGGCCTCATTGGCTCCCTCATTCTTCTGTGGGGCTATGGGCAGAATATGAATGTAAAGCCTGGCTGTGTTCTTTATTTATTGTGGCAGCGTTGGCTCCTTGTCTTTTTTAACATTTCCCTGTCTTTGGTGTCCCACCGCGGGGGTGACCTGTACCGCTTCCCCCTCAGGAGAGTGCCTCTGCGCTCCTGTGGTGGCGTTCTGTGGCACGCTGTGTCCCCCGGCAGAGGCCCTTTCCCGTCACCGCCTCAATAAAAGCGGGGTGCTGAGGAGCAGTAAGTGCTTTTGCATCTGTTTTTTTTTTTTTTATTTTGGCGGCGGGCGGCGGCTCGGGGGCCGCGGCAGAGCCGGGCTGGGAGGTGGCCGTGCGGCCGCTGCTCTCTGCCTCCTACTCGGCCTTCGAGATGAAGGAGCTCCCGCAGCTGCTCGCCTCGGTTATCGAGAGGTGAGGGCTTACGGCTCCGGGCCCTGCCTTCCCTCCGTGTCCTTCCCTCAGGGCGGGTGCCCGGCGGCGGGGAGGCTGTGGGGAGCGGCTTTGCCGGGCGGGGGACGGAGGCGGTGGCCGGCGTCTGCCGGGACTGCCAGGGAAAAAGGGAGCCTCGAGCAGCGTCCAGGGGAGTTACTCACGCCCAGCCTTCTGCCGCTTTCCCGGGCACTGGGAGGCTCTCGGGGTGGTGCCCTTGGGACCTAACGAGCGGCGATGGGGATGCACGCCCGGCTTGGGCTGGGGCTGCTGCTCGGCCGCAGCAAAAGCGTCTCTGACAGTTCCCCCCGAGAGGCTTCGGGACTGCTGTGGCGTTTTGGCTTTTGTTGAAGCGCTCTGCGGTGGAAACTGGTCTCACCTGGGCTGTCTGCTCCGGTGCCGGGCTCCCGGGGTGGGCAGGGGGTGGCACTGACTTCCTTGTAGGCTTCTGCCAGTGAAATACTGCTCGTGTTATGAGGAGAAATGAAGATGAAGCAAATCAAGTCTGCCTTTTTTTAGCCAGAAAGATTAGACTTGGAGCATGAGAGCAGTTTTGGGGGCTATATAATTTAACTTATAGCTTATTTTGTCATCTAAAACGCTAGGTATGATGCTGCACCCTTATGCTCAGTTACAAAGTTGCAACCCTGACCACAATAAGTTGTTAGGAAAAAAAAAAAAA
>VXBW01003514.1:369173-417323 GCA_013400375.1 Thinocorus orbignyianus
CGCCTTTGGAGAGCTCGCCCAGAGTGAAAAGCCCTAACAAGCAGTCTGCTGGGGAGAACGGTAACATCCTGGCCAGCCGCAAAGATCCAGAGTTGGTATGGGATGCTTTTGGGCCTCAATGAAATAACTGCTGTGCTGTAGCGCTGGGTACTTGCCAGGGGCTCGCTGCCTTGGCAGAGAACATGATAAATGTCAGGTATTTAAGTACATTGCTGTTGGAGTATTAGTGACTGTCCTGGCTTTGAATGAGGAAGTTTTCTGTGGTCTTCCATTAGGTGAAACATCATAGAATCATAGAATAGTTAGAGTTGGAAGGGACCTTCAAGATCATCCAGTTCCATCTCCCCTGCCCTGGGCAGGGACAGCTCCCACCACACCAGGTTGCTCCAAGCCCCATCCAGCCTGACCTTGAACCCCTCCAGGGATGGGGCAGCCACAGCTTCTCTGGGCAACCTGTTCCAGTGCCTCACCATCCTCACACCGAAGTTCTTCCTAATACCTAATCTAAACCTCCAATCTTAATCTCCCCTCTTCCAATTTAAAACCATTACCCCTTGTCCTGTCACTCCACTTGCTGAGAAGGAGTCCCTCCCTGGAGCTCCCTTCAGATACTGGAACGCTGCTGACGGGTCTCCCTGGAGCCTTCTCTTCTCCAAATATCTTCTCTCTTCAATTATCACTATATTTGTTACCACCAGGGAAGCAAAGACTAAAGATAATATCTGTTTGGGTTACAGAGGACAGAACTATAAGTGAAGTGACTTGCTGATAGAATGCTTTTAGCTCCAACCCCATTGGGTAAAGACAAAAATAAATACTGCAGTCGAGAAGTTAGAGACTTGCAACCTTTTCAGAAGTTACGCTGGCACAGAGCACAGGAGTGGGGGGGGCCGGGCTGCGGTGAGTGAGCCTGTGCTCTGCTGCTAGGGCTGGATTTAGGGGACTTGATTTATTTTACTCATAGAGTAGTTTTTGTTTGATGTTGTCTTACAGTCCCTCTGCTTTTGTTGTTTCTATAGTGTGTTTCTCTTTTCTTTTCAGTTTTTGAGCCTAGCTTCAAACATTTTGAACTTTATCACTTCTTCTATGCTGAACTCCAGGAATAACTTCATTCGCAACTACCTGAGTGTGTCTCTCTCAGAGCAGCACATGGCTACACTAGCCAGCATCATCAAAGAGGTGGACAAGGATGGGCTTAAGGGTGAGTGAGCAGAGGTGCTCTGTCAGAGAACACAGACTGTAGCATTTAGAGGTTTTCTTAGTTTCTTGTGGACATTTGAGACATAGGAGCGCAATGGTAGTAAATGGCTCGATCCTCATCTTACAGGCACGTCAGATGAGGAGTTTGCTGCTGCACTGTATCACTTCAACCATTCCTTGGTGACCTCAGATCTTCAGTCTCCTGCCTTGCAGGTAAGTCTGCAATTGAATGTGTATTAAACTGAAGTGGTGGTGGTGTCTGCTAATGTCTCTGCATGGACTCTCCACACCTAGAGTAGTGTGTTGATGATTCTGTTTGGCCCTAGAGTATATTCTTCTGCAAACAGAGCTTGGAGTATTTTTGAATGCAATGAGCTGGATGATCTTTGCAGTTCTGCAGTACAAAGCATCTTGCAGAGTGTAAACATAACGTCTAGAGTTCTAATTAATCCACTGAACTTCGAAGGTGATGAAAGCTGAAAAGGAAATGTTCGTGTATTTTGTTTTGGGAGAGTTGCCTCTATCCATATGCTTATCAAGAGGCATTCCTATGGATTTGCTTTTCTGTCTTCTGTCAGGCCTTGGAATTCTCTGAGGGGAGAATCAAAGTCAAATTAATCCTTTTGCTTTAATGTGCTGACTTTGTAGCCTCTAGGTTTCTTTGCTGGGTCACGGGCTGACTCGACTTAACACTGTAAGCAGAGGCTATTAATCTGCTTACCAATCAGTGAATTCAGTCCCTGGATTTTTCATTGACTACTTTCTACTATATTTAAAATAAAGTACTACATAGTTTTAGTGTTTTTAAAGCAGTTGGTCTTTTGAGAAATATGTCTTTTTACTATACTTGAAAAGAACCAGGTGTTGCTGTAATCAAAGGGAACTTCTTCCAAATTCTTGGATACTGAAGATGGTGGCATAATCTCCTGCTTTGGGATCTTGCAGTGAATGGGGAGAGCTCATTAATGCCATTTTTTCTGCACTGGCATTTAAGTAGAAAGTTTGTTGTGTTTTAGGTGGCAGTGGGATAACAGTAGCTATTCCATTCATTAGAGATATGAGAGATGCTGCTGTATGAACCCTTACAAGTGCTGAAGCATCAAGACTTGGCCCTTTTCAATAAGTTTCTGTTTTGTTCCAGAGCACACTTCTTCAGCAGCTGGGAGTTGCCCCTTTTTCTGAAGGTCCGTGGCCTCTCTACATCCATCCCCAGAGTTTGTCAGTGCTCTCGCGACTTCTCCTGATTTGGCAGCATAAAGCCACTGCCCAAGGAGATCCTGACGTTCCAGAATGCCTTAAAGTTTGGGAAAGGTGAGATAATTTTATGCTAAGATGAAAGTCAGTTATCTTCTACCTCTCAAAATTTTCTACCAAGTGAAAGTTCTCTGGGACCAGTGTAACAAGCGTGTGTGTGTCTGTTCTCTGAGCGGTGATGGTGTGTGGTGCTCGCAGGGTCAGTTGCTGGGTTCCTTCACTAGAGCACAGGAAATGAAACCTAGAATCAGGATTTAAGTGGATGGAGGCTGAATTACTTGTAGCAGTGCTGGTTTTAAAAAGGGAATATGAATGTCTCATTTCAGTAGGTCATTGCAGTAGGTTTCTGGTAATTTCTGTTATGGTGGTGCTGAGATATTTCCTCTCTGTGCCATTACCTAGCTCTGATAGGGTTCAGCTGACTTCAAGCCTTTCCTCAGGGAACAAAAGTTTGCATCTCTCTTTTTCCCTTTGAATGATGGTTTCTGTTTTCCATCAAATGTATTTGCCAGTAATTGAATTTCTGTAGGTTTTACTGCTTGCATAGTCTCATTCCAGTACACAATGTGGTGAATAATTTATGCAATTGCCAGTATTATAATGAATAAGCAGAAGAATATAATTAAGAAGATGTTTCTCTTATCTCTGGTCAAAGAGATTTTAAAGATGGCTCTAAGCAAGGAGAAGAGTAACCTTTACAGACTTCCTCTCCTATTGCAGATTTGTGGGCACACTGAAGCAAAACGCCTTGCAAGGGACTCTTCCCAGTGACACAGAAGATCTGAATGTTGAACATCTGCAGCTACTGCTGCTTATTTTTCACAATTTCTCTGAGAGGGGCCGCAGATCCATCATGATGCTCTGTATTCAAACGATTGTGGAGCTGACAGCAAACATGGACACCCAGCAATGTCCTGTGCCGCTCGTCGTGGCGCGTCTGCTCTTGGTGTTTGACTACCTGCTCCATCAGTATTCCAAGGCCCCCGTGTACCTGTTTGAACAGGTGAGAGCTGGGGACTGTGTTCCCGATATTCAGTTGATCACCCGCAGAAATGTAACAATTATTTGGTGTGTTCTGGTGTTCGTGACCTTTGTGAGTAACTGGGTTTTGCTGTTGTTAGCAGCCTTTGGAGTTACAATGTGTGATTAACTAGGGGTGCTGATTCCGAGCAGCATGTTCAGTTTGAGTGTAAATTCGTTGTGTAACTACTGTCCCGGTGAGGAGGGGTTGAGTGCCCCACCTTATCTTTCAAAATCTTACATATTCAGGTATTTCGACTACTTTTCACAAGTACCTTGTAGGCCCTGTCCTTGTTTCAGCTTGTCTCTGTGGAGGTTTTCAGCACCGTTCTCTTTAATGGGGTCCTTGAGTTTTGTGCCTGGCTTTTTTGGCTGTTAGAAGCTTGACCATTGGTGTAAGCTGCTTGCTCCAGAATTGAAATCCTCAGGTAGGGTCCTGGGCTTCCCTGGGAATGACTGTGTTTTAGCAACAGCATTGTTTGTATCTTATGGGTGTTTTTCTGTTGGCGGTGGTATTTTTCCCCACTACTCATTAATAACAAGGATGACATAGGTCGTTTATGATTTTTGTTGGTTTTTTTTAAAACTTAGGTGCAATATAATTTGCTGACTCCACCCATTGGCTGGGTGAGTGGATCCCAGGACAGTAGCAGACGAACCTCTGTCCCAATTTATCATGGGTTTAAAGAAGTGGAAGAAAACTGGACCAAACACTGTTCATCAGGTAAGAAAGAAAATGTAAGGAATTTTTTATTCCAAGATTTGCTTTCACAAATGAGAGCTGTTCCTGTCCCCTGACATGGGTAACTCTTCCTGCTTTTAATGGGCATAATTATAATGGAGAGATAAAAATGTAATGCAAGAAAGGTTTTATTAAACAAAATTATTATAGGAATATGCTACAAATTATTAAAAATGTATATTAAGATTGTATGAGTAGGAAAACTGTGGCTGTGTATGCCATAGGTTAAAAGCCTGTATAATGTGTCTTGGAGCTGGCTTGGTAGAATCTGGTATTAGTCTTAAATGTGAAGGGCTGTGGGGATGGAGGAGGGAGGATAACTCAACACTGTGGCATTAAAACTGTCACTTTGAACGTTACTTTTATGTCCTCCCAGACGCAGTTCTACAGCCCAGGTTCTACTGCATCCTGTCTCTGGAAGCTTCTGAAGATGATCTGAACCGACTGGATAGCACGGTATTGGGATTTCTGTTTTAAAAACCTTTCTGTAAGCCTTGAGGGCTGTGTTGATTTGACAAGTGCCAGGGAAAATAGACAAAAGGGAAAGGCTTGATCAAGCAGCTAGAGCAGAAATATTTCACTAAGTGGAGAAAAGAGGAGTGGTGCCCACCAGAACTGATTTCTGGAAGTTTTTATTTTGTGGGATTTTGGTCTGTGTGTATTCTGAATACTTAAGAGAAGAGCTTGACAGTGTATAAATGCAGAGATGTGCAATTTGCAAAGCAGCAATCCTGACTTGTCATCTCTTGCAGGTTTGTGAGGTCCTTTTCTCTAGGACTCTGAAGTATGATGAGCTTTACACAGCTCTGACTTCGTTACTTGCAGCTGGGTCACAGTTCGATACACTTAGGAGGAAAGAGAACAAGAATGTCACTGCACTGGTAAGACTGTGCTGCTGTAGTGTTGTCTGTGTTGAGGAATAACAGGTTTTCAAACTTAGTATTTTCAAGCAGACTGTTCAACCACAGTATTCTCAGCAGTGGCTGGAGTAATGGGGAACTTAAAAATCCCGTAGGCAATGATAGTTTTATGGTGACGGTACATCTCATGGGAGTTTTTAATTCATAATGTGTTTTGGACTTGTTAGATGTCCCTGGTAATTCCAGGAGGTCTGGCTAGAATACGAAGCAGAAAAAAATTGTATAATCTTTCTTTTTTTTTCCCCTCACTCAGTTGCACAATTTGTTGTAGAATAAGACAGAAAGTCAGTCCAGTAGGCATCCATGGGATTTGACGCATCTGCAGGAGTCTAGAGTCTCTGATGAGATAATTCCAACAGCTGCAATGACTGAAACTGCAGGTTTTGCTTAATTAATTTGTCCAACTCTGTACTCCCGTTTAGGAAGCCTGTGCACTTCAGTACTATTTCTTGATACTGTGGCGGATACTGGGGATTTTACCTCCATCCAAAACATACATGAACCAGCTGGCTATGAACACACCCGAGATGAGTGAATGTGATATTTTACACACACTGCGCTGGTCCTCCCGCCTGCGAATCACATCGTATGTCACGTGGATCAAGGTACGGCCCCATCCTTATAGAGGTGTTTTGTGGTGCTGTTTGATAGTAAGAATATCAGTCTCTTGTTCTTCCGTGCTGGCTGCATGTGGGATTTGTTCTGGGCATGGTCATGAGAAATGGGAAGTTGTGTCTGTGTTTCCTGAAGTGCTCTAGTCTGGTAATGGGCCGAGTGGTTAATTATAGTGTTTCTAAAGTGTGACAAGTCTTTTTTTGGTGCCTGTAGGATCACCTTACCAAGCAGGGCATGAAAGCTGACCATGCTGCTTCTCTCGTTGAGCTGGCCTCCAGCAAGTGCAGCTCAGTGAAGTATGATGTGGAGATAGCAGAGGAATACTTTGCTCGGCAGGTGAGGTGGTGGCAGTGCAGCTGTGCGTGCGGAGCGTCTGTTTCTGTGGAATCGTTGGCACTCACTGTTCCACCCCTTTGTTTTCCATCTTTTTAAGATCTCTTCTTTCTGTGGTGTTGATTGCACAACTATTCTCCAGCTGCACGAAGTTCCCAGTTTACAGTCCATTTACACCCTTGATGCTGCAATTTCCAAGATTCAGGTTTCTTTAGATGAGCACTTTTCCAAGCTGACTGCAGAGACTGATCCACACAAGTCCTCAGAGATAACCAAGAACCTCCTCCCTGCTACACTCCAGCTTATTGACACTTATGCTACATTTACGAGGTACACTCACTAGACTCACTAGTGGGAATACACTTTTTCTTCCCTGCATGGGGCTTTATTGGCATTTTGTGTGTTGTTTTATTACAGGTAGGTGCTTTTTGATTATAGTCCAGTACAATTAACTTAGGTCCTCTAGCGTGTCCATTGTTTTAAAAGAAGGCTAAAAGGTAGCTTCTGAAGCCATGTGTGGGAAGTTCCTGTTTCTAAGTAGCCTCCTCCTCTGATGTTTCAAGACTTTCTTGTAGGCTTGTAAAACCAGCTTTGCCTCCAGCTTTGCCACTCTCTAGGATAGTGCTACTGAAGGGTATTTCACTGAGATAATACTAAGGCTATCAGACCATCAAGAAACAGGGGACATTTAATTCTTACATGAAGAGCCTGAAGTCTTCTAAACTCTCGTTAGAACCTATGTACGATAAAGCAAAAGTAAATCAGGTTTCTCTTTTTAGTGGGTGCTTTTCCTGATGAGTAGCTTAGAGGGGATAAAAGCCCAGAACTCTCTCAGCAGTATAGCATGAAGTATTGGGCAGAACTTCAGAAGTTTAGCTTTCTTATCTATCACTATGTTGACACAGTTTGATCTGAAACGCAGAGCTGTTGCCTGAAATAAATCCTTTCCATCCAAAATACAGATCTTACTTGCTACGGAGCCTCTCTGAAGAGGGCTCCACTGAGAACAAACCCTCTGAGGAGAAGCTCCGAGGCTACGCTGCCGTCCTGGCCATCGGATCCAGCCGTTGCAAGTCTAACACTCTAGGTGAGGGCACTGCAGAGCTCACATTCCCTTCTCTCTCCAGATGAAGCTTTCTACAGCGCTGCCCCATCCAGCTTCAAAGCCATACACTGGCTAATGTGTTCTTTTTCTCCACTGCTCTGTTCAAATGAGTGTATTATCGTGACAGCAGCCAACTGGGAAGTCTTTTCTTTGTTGAATTGTAGCAGTTGAAAGAGGGAAAGCCTTGAAAGAGGAACTATCTGCTGGGCTTATGTGGCTTATTGAAATGCTTTTATGTTGGTGCTCTGGTGTCATGGCATAATATGGGGAGCTGTGAAATGTGAATATGTTGAAGACTGCTGCAAGTTAGTATTTTTGCCATGTTTCTTGTTTTACTAAAGTGAAAGAGCTGGGAAGCTCTTGCAAACTTTAAGTGTGATTTTGATTTGTAGGAAAGCATGAAACTAGCACTCAGTGCATGAGCCCTGTAGCTCAACTTAGCTAGTTGTGTTTTAATCGAATGGTCTAGTTTTAAATAGTGTTGTAGAAGGACATTCTGGTTTTCGATAGGAGCCGTGAAATTACTGGGTGACTTACAATTCTGTATTAATTGCAGGTCCAGCACTCGTTCAGAACTTGCCATCAGCTGTGCAGACGTTGTGTGAATCGTGGAACAACATTCATACAAATGAGTTTCCAAACATTTGCTCATGGGTGAGTCCGGCCTCGTGGGTTGAGCTTAACTCCATAAATTGCTGGGAGCTGCAGGCAGTTGAAGATAAATGGTTCTGATTTTTGTGCCTGTTTCTCAATCCCTAGCGCAACGCCTTTGCCAACGACACGATCCCTGCAGAAAGCTACATCAGTGCAGTTCAGGCCGCCCACCTTGGTACTCTCTGCAGCCAAAGTCTGCCTCTTGCAGCTTCCCTCAAACACACCCTTCTCTCCCTGGTCAGACTCACTGGGGACCTCATTGTGTAAGTGCTGGCTTCTGGATTATGTTCCTGCTGTGTGGATCCCACAGCTCTTCTGAATGTCTCAGACTGCTTATGGGGAACACTTAGGGAACTGGAGCTGTAGTTTGAACCGAGCCTTTAATGAAGTTACTTTCAGTTTACAGTTCTGAATTCTAAATGAATGAAAAATGGTCCTTCTCTCTTGATCTGATACCTCTAAAAGTCAGACTCCCCAAGAGAAACCTTTAGTCCATTTTGTTGAATTAGGGACTTGAAGAAACTAGGATATAGGCTGAGACAGCGGGGACCTAACCGGTTCATTTGTTTTTGTTATCACTCGTGTGATGTTTTCATAAGCAAAAGTGAAAGAACTGTTTTTTTCTCCAGGGTCTTACTCAAAGAATACTATGAAGAAAATACTTGTTGGTGCTGCAGACAAGTCTGGAAGCTGTACTGTGTGACAGCCTGGCTGGCTAAGAAAGTGTTGTAGCTGTATATATACAAAAGGAATAAGTGTAGATTTTTCTAAAAGGACCGTTTTTTCGAGGTGAAAAATGGCTGAGTCAGTGTATTTGTCCTAGCTTTCCAGAAGGGTTTTTTATCACAGACTTCCATCCAGACTCATGCCTTACTTGTGTGACTCCTGATCCATCCAGCTGATACAGAGACTTGTTTTCTTCTCTTTTCCAGCTGGTCGGATGATTTGAACCCGCCACAGGTGATTCATTCCCTCTTGCCCCTCCTTTTGGAAACCAGCACGGAGAGTGTGGCAGAGATAAGCAGCAACTCCCTGGAGCAGATCTTGGGCCTTGCAGAGTCAGATGAATTCCTAGCACGTGTTTATGAAAAACTGATCACGGGCTGCTATAACATCCTGGCCCATCACTCCGATCCAAACAGGTAATGGGCTGTGGGGCTGGTAGTTTTCTTCCAGCAGAGCCATATGAAAACAATTCCTGCAGTGTGTTTAAACGTCGGTGTCGGTTCTTGAAGAGCCCAACAGAAAGGCAAAAAATCAGCTTATTTGTATATGTTGAAGACTCCTGTACTTGTAGACTAAAAATACCCAGATATTTTATTCATGTTAAAACAATTTCCAGCACTGCTGCTCAGGCACTGTGGATTTTAATCATCTCTTGTAACTCTGGCTGGAGCAAGTGTATATTAGGATAGTATTTTTTATCTAAGCAAATAGAAAAGTATGTAACTAGAAGCTCAAAAGTAAAGCTGAAGATGCTGACCTAACTTGCTTTATATTGCTTTGTCTCTATTCTTGCTGCTTATAAGGATGGGTAATCCCTGCTCTAGCGTGGCAAGATTTTGTGTTTCCCACCCCTTACTCGCTGTGTGTACAGGGGGAATAAGCCTGATGTGCAGATGTTGATTCTACCCATCCCAAACAAACCCATTAGGCAGGATGATTTTGGATCTTTTCAGCACTGATCCTCTCTGGATGGGAGGTCAGAGGGAGATCTGCTGCGCCTTCTGGGAGAGAATGGAAACGTAGTTGGATTTTACTTGCAGGGTGCATCGCGGAGTAGGGCTGAGCACAGGAGAGAATGGGGACACTGGAAGAGACTTAAAGTGGAAAAAGAGCAGCCATTTAGAGGAATTTGTGGAGGGTCTGAAAGGTCTAGATTGTTCTAGCTTTCTGTGTAACTTACCTAGGGCATCATGTGCTGCTTTTTTTTCTGATCATTTGGTGAATATGTTTGTTCATAAATTATTTTTCAGCTGTCTTTTGGAAGTTGAGCTGCTTTCAGCTATTGCAAAGCTTATTAGAACCTTATTAGCAAAATTGATCACTTCTTGACTCTCAGAATTATACATTTTTATTTAATGTGCATCTTTTAATCCTCAGTGGCCTGGATGAGTCCATCTTGGAGGAATGTTTGCAGCATCTGGAGAAACAGCTGGAGAGCAGCCAGGCTCGAAAAGCCATGGAGGAATTCTTTTCCGAAAGGTGAAATCCTCAGAATTGTAGGCCAAGGACTTTATTTCTCCTCCTTTCTGTCTTGGCTTGTCACTGTCAACACCAGGGTGATGTCAATGCCATTGTGCAGGAAAACTCAGAGCCGTGTAAGGGAGAAGATGCCCTTCAAGCAGTGCAGGAGAGTGTGAAAGGACTTTCCATGTGGGAGATGACTTTTGTTTGTTGCTTAAAATGAAATATTCAGCGAATCCTTGTAGTGATCATCAGTGGGGAATCTTACAAGATGGTTTTTTGGTTTGTTTTTTTTTTTGTCCAGGGCATCGTAAGGAGGTTTTTGAGAGATGCTGGTCTATAGGATGGTTACAAAATCCCAGGTTCTCTCAGGGCTTCCCCAAGGCCCTGGGTTGTTAATTTTAAGGGTGGAGGTGGGGTATTGGCCTCAGAATTATGAAGACAAATAAATCGTGGTGGAAACAGCGTGGCAGCGGTGTTGGGAAGAGGTAGGAGGGTGAACTGGAGAGAAGCTTTTCCCTGTTAGAAAGCTGACCGCTGTCTGCTCTGCTTGTTTAGTAGTTAAAAATTGAAGCAGTCTGGTGCTGGCTGTTGTGCTTTATAACATGGAAGGGAAAAATAGGCAAGAATATCTTGAATTCTGGTTTGGAAACCAATACAGGCCCTTTTGTGACTTGCTAGGCAGACAGTACTGATCTGCTACTCAGGAGCTCGTGCGATTCACAGGCTTTTGTCTGAGCTAAGATTCTGCTTCTTGTCTGAAAGCAGTTTCTGTAGCTCTGCTGCTGCACTGAGCAATGCTACACAAACTGTTGCCAGTTTTAAATGTGAGGGCAGAGGTCATTAAGTGCAAATGAAGAAAAGGAACGGGTTGTCTTGTACAAAGCTGACTTAAATTTCCCCCTTCTGTGTAGTGGAGAACTGGTCCAGATCATGATGGCAACCGCCAATGAAAACCTCTCAGCCAAGTTCTGTAACAGGGTGCTGAAATTCTTCACCAAGCTCTTCCAGCTAAGTAAGTGTTGAATCTCTTCCATCCTCCCTTTGTCCACCTTACTCTGTTCTTGTATTAGGCTGTGATATGAAGATGCTTGAAAGAAGAGCTGTAAAAAAAAAGTGGAGTGGCAGGCTGGCACTTTTTTTGAAATCCATCTTCAGACACTGTCTGAGGTGTCATCTGTCACTCACCAGTGATTTTCTTCCCCAGCTGAGAAGAGCCCCAACCCCAGCCTGCTGCGACTTTGTGGTTCTTTGGCTCAGCTGGTGTGTGTGGAGCCTGTCCGGCTTCAGGCCTGGCTCACCAGGATGACCATGTCCCCGCCCAAAGATTCCGATCAGCTGGATGTTGTGCAGGAGAACAGGCAGCTGCTGCAGCTCCTGACGACTTATATTGTTCGGGAAAACAGGTGAAGTACAGCCTTTGTCATTTCTTTTGCGTGCTGTTGGTTTCTTTTGTTCTCTAGATGTACAAATTACTTGTGAGTTGCTGATGGCTTCTTGTAATTTCAAAAGCGAGGTGCTGGGGATGTGGCTGTTTGCTCCCAAGGCGGTGCTGTGTCACTGCTCACGGGGTGTGTTTCTGGGGGTGGTGTACCTTCTCTGAAACTTTCTTCTTTCTGATCAGCCAAGTCGGAGAAGGCGTGTGCACTGTTCTGCTGAGTACTCTGATACCAATGGCAACAGAAATGTTGGCCAATGGGGATGGCACGGGCTTTCCTGAGCTGATGGTCGTGATGGCAACTTTGGCCAGTGCAGGACAAGGTGCAGGACACCTCCAGCTTCACAGTGCTGCTGTTGATTGGCTGGGCAGATGGTAAGAGTGACCTGTGTGCTTCTCTTTGTTCATTTGCATCATTTATGTTTCTTTTACTTTTTTTTTTTTTTTGTTAATGTGGGGAATAGCAGTTTGTGTTTACTGATGCATGCTTAATTTTTAGTTTATTGTTTGTCATTTGGAATATAAAGTGTTTGAGAGAGGCTGATCTGTGTCCCCAGGTTAAGAGCAACCATGTGTTTTCTTTGTCCTTCCCAGTCTTGATGGTTTAATTACTGAATTACTGCATTTATATATCTAATGTTGCAATTCTAAAGCAAACTGGATGCTTGAAGCTGTTGGTGAGATCTGAGTTTGTACTTCCCAAAGACTGTCAGTTGTAATGATCTTCTCCACTGTTTTGTGTTACAGCAAGAAATACCTGTCTCAAAAGAATGTGGTAGAAAAAATGAATGCAAACGTCATGCAAGGGAAGGTAAGACGTGGCTATTGCTTAAGTTGTAGGAATAAGTCTCAGTCATGAGCTGTGTCATTTGGGAATCATCAGCTCTCCTGGTTTTGGTGGCATAGTGGGACTTCTGAAGCAATTGGGTCAGGGCACTGTAATGTTTTTTGGTATCTAAGTATTGCCTCTCATTTTTATACATCTCTGTGTTATAGCACGTGACTATCCTGGAGTGCACATGCCATATTGTCTCTTACCTGGCCGATGTCACCAATGCCCTGAGCCAGGGCAGTGGCCAAGGACCCAGTCACCTGTCTGTTGATGGAGAGGAACGGGCCATTGAGGTGGATTCGGACTGGGTGGAAGAGCTGGCAGTGGAGGAGGAGGACTCTCAAGCTGAAGATTCGGTAGGTGATAGTCACAGTTAACGCTGTAAATGAGATGAAGATTTATTTTGCAGCTTCCAAATCATATTTACTTAGGTCATAAGTTAAGATTTTGGTTTTGTTCTTGTTTGTTCCTAATGTGAGACTGAGTGGAGAACCAGAGAATATCTGTCATTTGTGCATAGACATGCTGACTTTATCATGTCAGCAAAAGTTAAAAGTGTTTTTTTAAAAAAAAAATGAAAGGGAAGAAATGGAGTAAGATGGGTTTGTTCCTACTGGTTGGTTGCTCAGTTATGAGCTGTTATATCAACAAGCAACTCACATTAGGCTTTTAAGTGGAGGCAAAAAAAAATTGTTGCTAATGCATTCTTTACAATTTGTTGTCCCAGTGTATTATTTTTGTTGCTGTTTCTTTTTCTTGATTCACTCCTTCAAGTTGCTGCACATCTCCATCTTCTCTTTCCATGTGGTTGGATACCAGCCTTTTAGCTGGGCAGTGCTGAACTTGCTCTTCTTAAAATGCATGTTTAGTGTTTGAGGAATGTGTTCTGTACCATGTACCTTCACTGGAGCTGTGGCTATAACACCTTTCTAAACCAGCTTTCTGCTTGACAGGATGAAGATTCTCTTTGTAATAAACTCTGTACCTTCACTATCACGCAGAAAGAATTCATGAATCAACACTGGTAAGAATTTCAAATTTATGTTCAGAATTTCAGATCAATGTTTCTGGCCATTGGGAAGGAAACAGTCTGTGAGCTGCAGTCTGTGGAGCCTTCCCAAGTCCTGCCTCGGCAGAAAATGACGTGCTTTGTAACTCCTGTGGCTTGTTTCCTGCAGGTATCACTGTCACACTTGCAAGATGGTTGATGGGGTTGGTGTTTGCACAGTTTGTGCTAAAGTTTGTCACAAAGATCATGAGATTTCTTATGCCAAATATGGATCATTCTTCTGTGACTGTGGAGCCAAGGAGGATGGCAGTTGCCTGGTAAAGTGTCTTCTTGTCACCATATGAGTTGTGATTTCTTGAGGCTTTAAGGCCTTTTGCAGAGGTTTTGCAGGTTCTGCAGTAAGTTATGTCATTATATGAGTACGTAAGAGTCCTAGGACTTGAAGGCCTTGGCTTTATAATGAGCCCTCTTAATTGACAGCTTGCCTGGGTGTTGGTTTTTTGCACCAAATAAGTGCATTGGCAAATCTCTATCCCAGTGACTACTGGGATTCCACCTGCCTTACAAAATTTACAAATTGGTTTAAGCCACTGAATAGTCAAGGTACTACCTTTTCCCATGCTTTCCACTGAAAGCAAACAAAGTAACTTTATCTTAAATATGAAAGTTTTGCTAATAGTTGGGTGGGGAGTGGCATGCAGGAAACTCTTGCATTATTGTTTCCGAATTGCAGTCAAAGAGAATTGCACTCTATTTCTTTCAAATGCCGTTAATCTTACTGCTGTTAGGATCTGCATTCATTTTGTCAGGGGTAAAACGGGTTGGGGCTCTCATGCTCCTGTGTTGTTCCCAGGCTTTGGTGAAGAGAACTCCCAGCAGTGGTATGAGCTCAACCATGAAGGAATCCGCCTTCCAGAGCGAGCCCAGAGTGCCTGAGAGTGTCATTCGCCACGCGAGCACCTCTCCTGCGGAGAAAGCCAAGGTCACCATCAGTGAGGGGAAGGGCCCTGATGAGGAAAAACCCAAGAAGAGCAGCCTGTGTAGAAACGTTGAGGGCTGTCGAGAGGAACTGCAGTCCCAGGTAAAATGAGCAGCTGGCTGTTACAAGAAGATGATTAGGATCTTAGGCAGACTGTGTTGGCTATCAGCAAAGTTGCTTGATTTTTTTATGCTCTTCTTTATGATAAGAGGGATCACAAAAGCGGCAGCTGGCTTTCAAAACTGGTTGACTAGTGAAGACTCCCAGCAGGAGCACCTTGCGCCTCACTTGCTGTATCTGTTTCTTGTAGGCCAACTTCTCTTTTGCACCTTTGGTGCTGGACATGCTGAATTTCCTAATGGATGCCATTCAGATAAACTTCCAGCAGGCTTCAGCCATGGGGAGCAGCAGTCGTGCCCAGCAAGCTCTTAATGAGCTACATACTTTGGACAAGTCAGTAGAAATGACAGATCAGTTGATGGTATGATACTAAAGGAGTGATGAGGTTATGGCTGGGTGGGATCACTTAAACAGAAAAAATGCAGTGATTTTTATTTTTTTTATGCTTTTACTAATGATTCAGGTCCCGACTCTTGGCTCTCAAGAAGGTGCTTTCGAGAACGTCCGCATGAACTACAGCGGTGACCAGGGCCAGACCATCCGGCAGCTGATCAGCGCGCACGTGCTGCGGCGGGTGGCCATGTGTGTGCTCTCCTCCCCACACGGACGCCGGCAGCACCTGGCTGTGAGTCATGAAAAGGGCAAGGTGAGTTCTCTAGATCTGTAGAGAGAATGTTGGGCTGATAAAAGGTGAAGCAGCCTTAAAGCACTGAACAGCAAGCAGAATATGATTTGGGCTGCCTGTCCCCAGATCTGGGTCTTCTGTGAAGTACTGCATAGCTTAGGAAAACCTCTCGTTCTTCAAAGAGAAGAGTTCTTGCAGCAGAAATAGTGAAAACCGTGAGGACACAGTTGTAGAACTGAATTTGAAACGTCTTTTTCCCCTTGGTTGTAAAGTTGGGTAACGAAGCTCATTTTGCTCTGTAGATTACAGTCCTCCAGCTCTCAGCATTGCTGAAACAAGCGGATTCCAGCAAAAGAAAACTGACCCTTACTCGCCTTGCGTCCGCCCCCGTGCCCTTCACTGTGCTCAGCCTTACTGGCAATCCCTGCAAGGAGGATTACCTGGCTGTGTGCGGCCTGAAGGTAAGTGCCTGACCAACCCTTTTCCAGGCAGTTGCAAACATCAGCCCCAAACCAGCTGTGTTTTTTCCTCTGAGGAGCTAGCTCCAAAAGCCTGCCACTAATTTTAGCTCATGAATCACTTGCCTACTAGATATATGAAGTAAAAGAAGCAGGACCTGTATGAATAATACAATAAATGAGACAGCACCCCCAAATACTACTTCTTACTGTATTTAGGACAGGAGTCAAGGTTTTGTCATGTCAAACTCAGTGTGTTAGAACTGGTCTCTAATAATTAGTGTTTTGTAGCAAGGGCCCTTTTTTCTTGTATTCTCCCAAATTTAGATTTGGCTTTCACAGTGCAGCAACCACAAATCTGTTATTTGGCTAAGAAACATCTGGACTCTGTGTGGTTTTGGTTTTATTTGTTTTTTCTTTACAAACTTCCATGTAATTAATTTTAAATGAAGGAATTTTTAGCTTCTTACTCTAAGAATTGTAATTGGCACTAAGAAGAATGCTGGTTTGAAATGTTTATAAACATTTTGTTCTGGTGTTTGGCCAATTTCTTTCATTACTGCAGGACTGCCATGTGTTAACGTTCAGCAGCTCTGGATCAGTCTCTGATCATTTGGTACTTCATCCCCAACTAGCTACGGGAAATTTCATCATTAAAGCCGTGTGGCTGCCGGGCTCTCAGACAGAGCTTGCTATTGTCACTGCGGATTTCGTAAAGGTGGGTTTGGTCGTGAGATATTGATGATGTGTCTTCTTCCAGACCTTACAGTCTGGATGCTTGTGGAGTTGCATGTGGAAGAATGTGATAACATTCTTAGAAATAAATTGGAAACGTACATTTGTGGTGTTTGACTATTGTTGTCATAAGAAAAAGCAAAACCAAAAAACTCAGACCAAAAAGCCTGACCTATAACATCAATAGGCACTCCTTTGTCTCAGCCTTTGTCCATTTGCACCATTCCATATCATTATAGTTAACTATTTTCTTGATTCTTCCCACAGATTTATGATCTCTCTGTAGATGCCTTGAGTCCAACTTTCTACTTCCTTCTACCAAGTTCCAAGATCAGGGATGTCACATTCCTTTTCAACGAGGAGGGGAAGAACATCATAGTGATCATGTCCTCCGCTGGCTACATCTACACCCAGCTCATGGAAGAGGCCAGCAGTGCCCAGCATGGACCGTTCTATGTCACCAACGTGCTTGAAGTCAACCACGAGGACCTAAAGGTACCAGTGACTTCCCTTTCTTATAGCGAGGGCTGCAGTGGCTTTTTCTCTCTTGTTTGTGTCTTGCATTTGAAGGCAGAAGTTTCCTTTTTTTCGTTTTTATTTTTTTCCCCTCCTTTTAAGCCCCCCTGATCTAGATCAAGGAACTTGCCATTCCTCTGAAGAGAGAAATATCCTTGCAGTGAAAGAGGGTGGGGGTGAAAATTAAACCCCTTGATCCTTTCATCTAGAAAATGGAGCATGTTTTCCATGGCTGCCTGGGAAGTCATGCCCGGCAGGATTTCTCAGCAGGCTGCAGAGCAGTGCTGTTCTCCCAGCAGGGCGCTCCAGAGGTGCACTAACCAGAATGGACCCAGTTACTGGCCATTACTGGGGCTGCAGAGGTGGAGCAAGCCTTTGTTTCTGCTCAGTGGCAGCTCTGTAGTCTTGGAGGTGGCTTTTAAAATCTGCCCACATTTCACTCAGTGTTTTTTTTCCCCCCAGCCTGCTCCAAATCAGGGGAATAGATGAGAAGGTGGCCCTCGGGAAAGCTCTTTTATGAGCTGGGAACATGGGGAGTGCTTCCTGTGAGACTGTCATACAGTGTTAAAGCACACAGATGCGGTAGCTGAGGGCAGTACCTACAGCCTGCGGGAATGCAATCTCAGTATCCCCTCCAGAAGCCTTTGAAGTATCTGATGGATGAGTTCACCAAGGAGTTGGGCTTAGAAAATTGTCATTTAAGGCTGCGTTCTCTCCCTGGTGGGAGGGGGCACAGGAAAGGCTTTTGGAATTATTCCATCATGAGGAATTTAAAAGTTTGATGGTGTTTTGGAGGATGAGTGTTTACCTGCAATGTCGTTGTTTCTCTCTGATGCTGCAGGACAGTAATGGCCAGGTAGCAGGAGGGGGGGTGTCCGTGTATTACTCCCACGTGCTGCAGATGCTGTTCTTCAGCTACTGCCAAGGCAAATCCTTCGCAGCCACCATCAGTCGGGCCAATCTGGAAGTGCAGCGGCTCTTCCCAATTAACATAAAGAGGTGAGGCTTGTGTAGAAGGCTCTGGTGAAGTTTTATTCGCTGTTTATTATATTATTTGAATTCTAAATATGATTAATTATTCTTAACATCCCAGCTCTGACTGGCCAAAGCTTGTGGTGAAGAGCTCCCTTTTTGGCTGAAGGTTTCTTGCTGCTTTTCCTGTTGCTTCTGCCCTAATTGCAGGATGATTTGAAACCAAAGCTGGCTGTTGCAGCAAGGGGCGTGTATATACATTTGTTTTTCTTCCCACTAGGATTTCACAGCAGAAAGGTGGCTTCAGAGTGCCCTTGCTGCACAGTGCAGAGCTGCTACTGGTGCAGCAGCTGGAACCGATGGGATTACCCACCCTCATGGTGGCTGCAGAGCAGGAAGCCTTTGTTTCCTTTCGGCACCAGTGCTGCAGTGGACCTTGTGTATTGTGCATATTAAGGCTTATTTTCAGGCTCCCTTGAGGGAAACCAATCTCTTGTGCTATGAACGTGGCAAGAGAAGAAGCTGTTCTGTCATCTGTTCTGACAAACAGCTGGGCCACAGGCTCTTCACTGGCCTGACGCAAAGCTGCCGTCCTGGGTAGGCTCTGCCGAAGGATCAGGTTCCGGGAGCTCCCAAGCCCCAGTTGAGTTTGGCTGAGGCTTTTTGCAGTTTTGTTGGGTTTGGTTTTTCTTTTCAGGTGAGTCACACAAGTTCTCTTGCATTGGCCTTTGCTTTGCGCTGCTGGGTGTGTTGAGACATGCGATTGTTTGGATAAAAGGATAGCTGAAAACTGTTTTAAAAGGAGTCCCTTGGCTTTAGGCACACAGTGTGACTAAGTGTCGTTCCTGGAGTTTTCAGGGCAGAGATCAAGGCCGTAAACCAGGGTGCTTGTACTGTCTGCCCACTCAAGTGACTGTTTCTGGTTTCTCACGTATCAACTGAGCACCGATGTTCCTGGAGTTCTTTGAATTCCTGCTCAGGACAAAACTTTAACTGATCGGAACGGTGATAAATTTTGTGTTTTTTCACTTGATTTGCTGCTTAAATTAGTGTCATCCTGCCCTTCATCTCTTGCAGTTCAAATGGTGGGAGTAAGACTTCACCAGCGCTGTGTCAGTGGTCTGAGGTGATGAACCACCCTGGTTTGGTGTGTTGTGTTCAGCAAACCACAGGTGTCCCACTGGTGGTGATGGTGAAGCCGGACACCTTTCTCATCCAGGAGATTAAAACCTTACCTGCCAAAGCGAAGGTTAGTCACAGTTCCCTGTATTTTTGGTCCTTAAAATGTGGTTTCTTGTTCATCAATAAGATCTCTAGTCTTGGCGGCTTTCCTAATGCATAGAGTTTGTTTCTTCACACAGCGGTTGCTAGGGCCTTGCCTTGATCTGCATTCCTTACCTTTGCAGATTCAGGACATGGTGGCCATCCGTCACACAGCCTGCAACGAGCAGCAGAGGACCACCATGATCCTCCTGTGCGAAGACGGCAGCCTGAGGATCTACATGGCCAACGTAGAGAACACCTCCTACTGGCTCCAGCCCTCTCTCCAGCCCAGCAGCGTCATCAGCATCATGAAGCCAGTTCGCAAGCGCAAGGCAGCTGCTATTAGTAAGGGCTTTTGTGTTGAATGTAGCAGAGCTTGTTCTCAAAAAAAAAAAAAGGTTGTTTGTGGACCAAAGGTTGATCAGCATTGTATAGATCCTTAAGACATTCACCTCTGACCATTACTGGTTAGCCTCAGGGTTAAATGCTGGCTAAGTCTGGGTAAATGTATATGAAAATACAGAACTATCTGACTCGCATGGGCTGTTCCAAAATAGGCGACTTCATTCTGCAGCTTCTTTCCCATAGCTTTGCCTGCTCAGAGTGTCACTATTTTAACCACCTCTCTTCTCTTTTAGCAACTCGCACCTCCAGCCAAGTGAACTTCCCCATCGATTTCTTTGAACACAACCAGCAGCTCACAGACGTGGAATTTGGAGGCAATGACCTGCTGCAGGTGTACAATGCTCAGCAGATAAAGCACCGACTCAATTCCACTGGCATGTATGTGGCCAACACAAAGGTAAATGGGGCAATTTGGGGATTCTCTTTGGCTTCTAGGTGAGATTTTTGTCCAGATTCATGGCATGTCTTTTCTTAGAAGCTTGCAGTGTTCAAATGACCCTTTACAAACCCGGTGATGCTGTTAGATAAACAGCAGAGGCTGTTGCGTGCAGACGTCAGATTCTTAGCTCAGCAATGAATTTCTGACTTCATCTTTCTGAGCTGTGCTGTGTTTCCTGCAGCCTGGGGGTTTCACCATTGAAGTGACAAACAACAACAGCACCATGGTGATGACGGGCATGCGCATCCAGATTGGCACACAGGCCATAGAGCGGGCGCCCTCCTACTTGGAGGTCTTTGGCCGCACCATGCAGCTGAACATGACCAGGGCTCGTTGGTTTGACTTCCCTTTCACTCGTGAGGAAGCCTTGCAGGCCGACAAGAAACTAACCATCTTCAGTAAGTCTTTGTTAATTGTTTGCTTTGATCACCTGTTGTTTTGCTTGGGTGGGTTGAAGTGACCATGTTTCACCTCATAGCGGGGAGGTTTTCCACCAGCTGTTTGTTTGAACTCACCACAGAAATGATCACCACAGGCACACCACATTAAATAACTTTGTTTCTTTACGGCCTAGTTTCTTGCTGCAGTGGATGAAAGTGCTGTAGCTCAGCTCAAGAATTTTGTGTTGAGGCACTAGGGAAGTGGCCTTGAAAAGGAGATGTAGCTGTCAGAGCGGGTGTATATTAACGACACAGTATAATTGCTGTCTTGACCTTACAAGGCTATTTTTGTTTGTGTTCAAAAGAAACTGTTCCATTAATTTTTAAGAAATTTTTCTCATTGCTGCAGTTGGGGCTTCTGTGGATCCTGCTGGAGTCACAATGATGGATTCCATAAAAATTTATGGCAAAACCAAAGAACAGTTCGGATGGCCTGATGAGCCCCCTGAGGATTTTCCCTCTGCGTCAGTGAGCAATGTTTGTCCCCCAAACCTGAATCAAGGGAATGGCACTGGAGACACGGAGTCAGCTGCTCCTGCTGCTGCCAGTGGAACTGTCCTGGAGAGGTATCTCTGCAGTCTTTCTTTTATTTCTTGTTTAAAATGGGTGGTTGCTTTAGAGGAGATCTCTGGGTACTCTTGTGTGCCTTTCTTAACCAGGAGAACTGAAGTTGTTCTCAGTGCCGTACAAAACAGCAGCTGAAAAGTCAGTGATGACCTTCTGAGCAGGGCGTTTGTGCCCAGTCTTGCTTTATCTGGTGGAGTAGATGGGTAGATCTGTGTGCACGCTGCATGTTGCTGAGTTCGTTTGTTACAGTAGCCTGGAAGAGCTAAAAGAGATTTCTGCTGCCTCTGTGCATTCTCTCATTTCAAGCTGGCCCTTTTTCATCCTTGAGATCTCAGTAAGGTTAGGCCTCTCTGAAGTTAAGTTTGGTTCTGAGGAGGTCTTTGTGACCCGGCTTTAGGCAGGTGGTACCCACAGTTTTGTGGCCTGTATGTCTCAGGTTTAATTACTGTGGTGGAGAAAGTGTTGAGTCTCCCCTTGTTTCTGCCCCCCCCAGTATCAAGTCAAACCACAAGAATGCTCTGGGCATGTGTTTAGCAGAAGAAAGAGAACTTTTTTTTTTTTTTTTGTATCCACCCATGTTCTTTCTCTGAGCTCACAGTCTGTGCCATAAAGGGTTGTAGAAAGCCTGGCAAACTGGCAGGGATAGGAGGGAAATGGATCAGAGAGGAACTACCACTGCTGGAAAATGGGATGCGCTGCTTGACTATGGCTAAATGGTGGTTAATTTTGTCTTCTGAAATTCTCAGGTAAAGGCTCAAGGCTTGAAGTCGTCCTTATGTCCAGTTGAAGGGCCTGTTTGGCCATCCTTTAATATTTTGTCTAATAGTTCATGGGATTTTTTCCTGTACTTAATTTCCCTTTTCTTCCCTACTCTGCTGTGACATCTCCACAAGGTGTCCCTCTCCGCACAGACAAGCTTTCTGCTTTTCCAGAGCAGTGGGATTATATTCTAAAAACTCAGAAGCCAAAAAAATATTCTTTTTATTTTTACATACACATTACAGAATACAACATGGTCACCTTATAAAGGGCCTCTTGAGTAGGAACAACTAATGGCAGGGACAAGGCAGCTTTCCTGGTGGATGTTTGGTGTCTGTTCTTTAAATTTCACCTTCAGGGTGCTTTAAGCGAGGTGCTTGGCTTCTCTGTGCTGGGCGGCCTGGGTCTCTGTTACTGGTGTTGCTGTCGGGCGAGTGTCTGCTGCCCAGGCAGCAGGACCCTGTGCAGGTTCACTGTACATAGCGCTCTCCCGGCTTCCTGATTTCCCTATTTAATTTGCCTTTTGCTGAGAATGTGTTCTAGGGAGATTTTCTGTGAGCTTTACACATTTTTATTTTTATTTCCTTTTTCTTTGCTCCCCCAAAGTTCTGAAACTGAGTCCCTAACCACCCTGGACCGGTTAGTATGCCATCCTTTTCTCTGCACGAGTGAGTGTGTGTCAGAGAGACAGAACACATGATGTGGCTTTTGTTGACTGTTTTTTTTTTCTTTGTTTTCCAAGTGCCCTTTGCTTCTTTACATTCTGGTCATTGCATGGCAGATGGTTTAGTGAAATGTACAGATGAGAGGCGGTTTGCAGATTTTTGCTGTATACAGCATAACTGTTGCTTGTTTGACAGACTCCTCGCTTTGTTCCCTCCTTGCGTCTTTTTATCCCACTTCTCTTCCCTCCCTGGCTTTATGGAGGGTGGCTGCGGGCAGGGAATGTCGCGCTATTTATCACCACCAGACCAAGCAACTGTTGTTTCTTCTGCCTCGTATCCAATCCTGTGCTGTTATTTCTCCCCTTAATGCTATCTCTTCCCTCCTTTTTCCCATATTCTTGCGCTGCTCCTTCTGGCATGTCAGATGGCATTCCAGGTAGCTCTCCCAGGAGGCATGAAGTGGTGCTCTCAGGGAGATTCAGCACTTTGCTGCTAGTTGTAAATAAGGTTTTTCCCTTGGGGCAAGTATTTTACTGGCCTGCCTTACCTCTGTCAAAAGTTTGGACCTCAGCGGCTCTTATTTGGGTCCTACCCAGTTGCTCCAAGTTCCTTTTCCGCTGGAATATTTTGTGCTGAACTCCGAATTGGAAAGAGCAACCTGTGTGGAAATAGCAAGCGAGTAGAATCTTGCTCCCTTAGAAAAGTCGGTTACGCTTTTTCCCATGTGTCATACCAAGCCTTGATCTGCAGTCATATGTACGTCTGTGGGCCATGGTGAATTGGTACTGTCAAGACAATCCAAGTTATCCCTGCTGCAGGCTGCGTAGGGAAATGTTTTATCCTCTTTGGTAGAGAAAAGCCCCTGTCTTTCAGCTGTGGATTATTAAAGCAGTCCTAAGTTTGTCTGTGAGCGTGAGCCAGGTTTAACTCTGGTCTGTAACACAATGAAATGATATGCATGGTGCCTGTGGCAGGTTTTATCATGCTTTGATTTTGTACTTGGCATTCGTTAGCTGTCTCTGAGCTACTCATGACTGTAGCCCGCATAAAGCAGAGTGCTAAGGAGAGAGAAGGGTTGCTGTACTCAAGCCTGCTTTGCTTTCTCCCTTCAGGCTAGTAGTGAGTTCTTTAGAAGCACTGGAAAGCTGCTTTGCTGTAGGACCAGTCAATGAGAAGGCAAGTAACTTTCTGAATACATTCTTGAGCTCTCAGAGATGGGGGAGGGAGGGGCAAGATCAGCAGCACCTCCTGCAGCCCTGGGGGCCTGATACGGCAGAGAGCCGCATCCGTTTTGCTCAGAGCTCTGATCTGAAAGTTGACTTAGCGAAAAGCATTTGAAACTAGTTTAGAATGACAATCGGCATTTGCATTTATAGCTGGTGGGATTTATAGCTGCGGAGTGACCTCATTTACAAAAACAGCAGGGTAGAAGCCCATAAATCTCAAAAGGACTCTTCTCATGTAGACATGTGAAACGTTCCTTTAAATGTCAAATAATAAATGGAGGAAGCTGTCAAAACTGTATCGAAGGAAGGCAGAAACTTGCACGCACAGTGCAAAGAGGGGAGGGAGCTGCAGGTACACTGAGAAATCAGACTCATGCATCACCTTGATGGTAAACTTACTGAAGAATGTTTTTTTTTCTGTTCCTGGAAGCAGGAGAAGAATAAGGTGGCAGCTCAGGAACTGGCTACTATGCTGCTGTCCATGCCAGCTCCTTCTAGTGTCCAGCAGCAGACCAAGAGCCTCTTGGCCAGCCTGCACACCAGCCGCTCGGCGTACCATAACCACAAGGTAACCTGTTGCAAAGATTGCCGCGTCGCCTGTCCCTGCCCGGGTCCTGGCTGAGGTGCAGCACACCCCTAGAAAGCCCTCTCTCTGTGCAGCGTAAACCTGCTGCCTGGTTTCTCTTCAGCTCCTGTTGTCTGCCTTGCTGGCTTTTATGTTTCACCAGAACTTTGCCACTTCAAATGCTTTTTGAAGATTTTGATGGGGAATAGTGTCAGTTCATCTAGAGAAATCAGGATCTCTAAACACATGAAGTTTGTTTGCTTCTGGCTGAGGGTAATAGGGAAATCCCAGGGTGAGTGGTGGTTGGCCTGTGTGCTGCCGTCGCTGCAGCAAACGCACAGGTGCCTTTGCTAACCACTCCAGTGGTTATGTTTATACACTGGTCTTTCCATCCACATTTAAGCCTGAAGGGAAGAAAATGTGAAAATCCGTTTTAAGCCAGATTTCTTCTATGACAAGATGACTTCTTAGTAGTAGTTTTCCTTCTTCGATGATGCTGGCCAAGAGTTAAAGCAGCAAGTGCCAGATTTCCCCAGGATCTGTCCTGCTGTTGTATTTCAGTTACCTTGTGCTGCTGCCTGTTGTTGTTCTTTGCCTACATTGTCTTTCACTTCACAGGATCAAGCATTGTTAAGTAAAGCCATTCAGTATTTGAGCTCCTCGACCAAAGAGGGGAAGGACCTTGATCCCGAAGTGTTTCAGAGGCTGGTCATCACTGCTCGGTCCATTGCTATTATGAGACCCAACAATCTGGTCCATTATACGGAATCAAAGCTGCCACAGTTGGAAACAGGTAAAGAAATCTGGAATTTTCTTCAACTTTATCTGGTGATAACTGAACATGACAGACTTTGACGTGTTTGTTAGGCACGCGATAGTCCTTGTAATGAGGACACCAGAGCCTCCAACAAAAGCCATTTCAAGTAAATATAGTGCAACCCTGCTTTTAATGTTCTCCCCTGCACATACCTGACAGCTGTTTTTTAATCTGTACAGAGAATGAAGAAGGGCAGGAAGCCCAGAAACACGCTGAAGGAGAAGGTTGCACTTTTATTACCCAGCTGGTCAACCATTTCTGGAAGCTGCACGCCTCAAAACCCAAAAATGCCTTCCTGGCCCCTGCCTGCCTGCCAGGTGTGCCTGCTTGTCCTTTGCTATTGTAAAGCTTGGGTGTTTTGAAGGAGCCTATTTTAAGCTTGTAAACAAAGAAAATTACTTGTTCCAAACTAGGCTTAAGGTGTTAATGATGCAATTAATGGTTTCTGAGGTATCTACTGTAGTGCTTTTGTTCAGAAGTCTGTGCATTTTGCTGGTAAAAAGGGAGTTATGATTGATTTATTCACGTTTCACTTCATGGGTGGTGTGAGAGGGTAAGCTGTGGTGCTGGCATAAGGCCTGCACAGTGTTCCAGCAGGCAGATGGGACTGGTGCATAAGCTCGTTTTGGATTGAAACTTCAAGGCACAACGTTTGCACCACAAATACATTGAAGTCTACAAACAAAAGGTGCTTCCTGCAGTGTTTTACCCAATGTGCTGAAATAGAAAGATAGCCGCTAACAGCCCTGCTTTCATTTCGCCTCAGGTCTCACTCATGTTGAAGCCACAGTGAATGCTTTGGTGGATATTATCCACGGATACTGCACGTGTGAGCTGGACTGTATCCATACAGCATCCAAGATCTACATGCAGATGTTACTTTGCCCGGTATGTAATCTTGTTCTGCTCTGCCTGAGCCTTATAACACTGGCGATAAGAGCAGAATTAAATACAGGTAGAATGATAATACATAGTACAGATACAAACCAGAGGCATGCAGGCAAACACATAGAGCCAGAAGTAAATGACAGAGAAATTTCTCTCCTCATATTTCAGTATTTTGGGCGCACTGCATGTGGAACAATAAACGTTGCTTTATTGCTGGGGGAAGCAACGAGTTTGGAAGTTGGGCAGTGACACGTCTTACATGAATTGTGACCAACAGAGAGTTATAAATGTATTTTTAGCTATCTTTCCAAATACTGTGAATAAGCACTTAAAGCTTAAGAAGTTTAATGATTAACTATTAACCCTCTAGGATCCTGCAGTGAGCTTTTCTTGCAAACAAGCTTTGATCAGAGTGCTGAGACCGAGGAACAAGCGGAGACATGTCACCTTGCCATCCTCCCCTCGGAGCAATACTCCTATGGGTATGCAGATCCATTCATCTCTGCCTTTCAATGAGCACAACCTACTTTATTTGTCAGAAAAGACAAGAAAATAAAGTAGTCTTTCATATGGGACAAAACCCAGTCTTTTCCTTTCTTTTCTCTTTCCCCCAAAAGCTTTTTTCTTTTTTTTCCCAAACATTCTCCTCTTTGATGTTCTTGGATTCACAGAGAAGGTCTCTCTGAGATATTCCCATTTCAGTGCTAGGGAAATCTGACTATTTTATCTCGGGTAGTAACAATCCAGAGTGTCCTATTAATCAGTTGTAAAGATGTGTGAGGACCAAAGTCAGAATATCGTATCGCCATCCAAGAAGTACTTTTTAGCACTGGTGTGAATTGTAGCTGTCATGGAATCTGTTAGTGACTGGGGGCAAACTGAAGACAGCTCATTTTTTCCTCTGGCATTAATTGCCTTGTTCATGGTGATGTGAGGAAGTGGCACATTTGTGAGTTAATCCTTTGTAACTCAGGAGATAAGGATGACGATGATGACGACGATGCAGAAGACAAGCTGCAGAGCTCTGGGATAGCAAATGGGGAGCACATCCGACAAGAAAGCCAGGAGCAAAGCGAAGTTGACCATGGGGACTTTGAGATGGTGGTAAGTCCAGAGTGCTTCTCCTCAGAGCCCTTCAAGTATGTTACATACTTGGGTTTAGTTCAGTTATGATGGATCAGTCTGTAGGGCTCCATTAGCTGGGGGTGGGTTGGTCAAAACTCACTGTGTTTCCTCTCCATAGTCTGAATCTATGGTTCTGGAGACTTCCGAAAATGTGAATAATGGGAACCCTTCTCCCTTGGAGGCTCTTCTGGCTGGAGCAGAGGGATTCCCTCCTATGCTGGATATTCCTCCAGATGCGGATGATGAAACAATGGTGGAATTGGCTATTGCCCTGAGCCTGCAGCAAGATCAGCAAGGTAAGATGTGGGCATTATTGACAGTCAAAAAGGTAAACAGAATATGAGGAAACTTGGAAAGAAACAAAGCTAAATCTGTTGGTGTTGCCACCAACAAAGCAGAGATAATAGAACTGTGCTTTGTTAGCATAACTGTCTCAGAGAGATAACTACAGTTCATTTGTTTTCTTGCAGGGAGCAGCAGCAGCGCACTCGGGCTTCAGAGCCTGGGACTGTCTGGCCAAGCACCCAGCTCTTCTTCTCTTGATGCCGGAACGCTCTCAGATACAACAGCATCAGGTAACTGTTCACTGCGAGGAATCAAGCTTTTTTGCTTTTGACTTAAATAATGACTTAAAATTTGATTGTAAATATGGGTTTAAAGAATTAATTATAACTGTTGGCTTCCTGTATTTTTGATAGTGTGTTTATGGCCTTTTTCTTCTTTGATGGACTTTCATTGTAGTTTTCTGAGGAGGTTATTTCCTCTCCTTAGAGTAAAGAAAGCAAAATAAACCATATACTGTATTTCCTTTGCATGTATAAACAACCAGAACTTGTTGAAGTAATTTGCATGATCATCTATCTGATGAGGAGATTTCCTTCTCAGGGTATCTCCCCTCTGCTGCTTTTAGCAGCTTTAAATGTACTCGTGGGCACTTCTAAGTTCCTTTTTAATTTATAGTTGAAAATTGGTGTAAAAACCAAAGGCAAACCAAAGGCCTTTCTTTCGTAGCATGTGCGTCTTTTGAAGTTACATCAAGGCAGTGTTTTTACTTGTAACAGCTCTCTTTATTCTCTTAGCTCCAGCGTCCGATGATGAAGGCAGCACAGCTGCGACCGACGGCTCCACTCTTCGGACGTCCCCTGCAGAGCATGGTGGCAGCGTGGGCTCGGAGAGCGGTGGCAGCGCGGTGGACTCTGTGGCTGGGGAGCACAGTGGTGAGTGTCCCTCACTGCCCCAGCGCCTGCACGGCTGTTTCCTACTGCAGTAGCACTTCACCAGGGTGATCAGGGGCTCCCAAACAGCCGGTGCCGTGCGCTGTTCCGTGGTTACTGCCAAAGTGCCGTACGGGTTGAAGAGTTGCTCACTTTTTGTAGTTTTCTAGAAGTGTGGAATCTGCAGTAGTTTTTACTGGCCTGTAGTAATGGAATGCAATAGCCTAGAGCAAGACTGAAAGAATTCATAGTACTGCTAAATAGGTTTGCATGAGATAGAATTAACTTCTCTCTTTTTAGCTTGGGACAGATAACACAGATAAAACTGAACACAGACTTTTATAAAAAAAATTCTGTGCTGCCAGTCCTGTATATAACATGTCTCTTCTGACTATTTGAATTACTACTGTGAAATCGATTCAATTTAGGCCACAAAGATGAGGCTGGCAAACAAAAGCATGCTGGGGGTGTTAAGTAGCATCTGTAGAAATGACTCTTGGAGCTTTATGAAGGTAACCAGAGACACCCACTCCTTAGAGCCAGAATTCCAAAGGATAGTTCAGCTGCGTCAGTTGCTGTGAAGGCAAGAGAAATGTTCACTTGTGCTGATGTTGTCTTTCCCTTTTTCCTTTTCCTTTTCCAGTGTCTGGCCGTAGCAGTGCTTACGGGGACACGACAGTTGAGGGCCACCCTGCTGGACCGGGCAGCGTCAGCTCAAGCACCGGTGCCATCAGCACCACCACGGGCCAGCAGGAGGGAGATGGCTCGGAAGGGGAAGGCGAGACCGAGGGAGATGTCCACACCAGCAACAGGCAAGGGGCTCTGCTTTCCTCTTCTGAAATAGCACGTCTGGTCTGCAGTGTCAGTATTTGCAGAGCAGTGGACCATAGGTGCTGGATTTCACGGAGTATGATTTGTGACTTTCCTGGGTAGTAAAAAGTGAAAGTCAGAAACAGAATAGAGCAAACTACAGCACTGGAAAAATGCCTCCCTCTGTGCATTCACCATGTGAGCTGTTACGCTTTCCTGGGGTGTGGCCCACAAAACTGCTGCCTCTGCTGAGTGATGAAAAAGTCCTGCATGACTCTGTTAAACAGAGGAATCACTAAAATCTACAGCTAGGGAGCTTGTGAAATTCAGTGTTGGGAAAAAAGTCCGTGCAGGAACACTAAGCACTTGGGAAGGATTCGCTGTTTTTAGTTCTGTGGGAACAGATGCTCAGTCATCTTTACAGAGCACTTTGGAACAGATTTGTAGTATCTGTTTCTGAACAGCTGAATTCTGCAGACAGTCATGGCAGGCAGGGTAGTTCTGAAGTGAAGAACTACATCCCTGCTCAGAGGTGCTCTGCACCTTTGACATCGGTTGACTATAAAGTTTGAGGGAGCCCATTCCTGTCTGTGCTGATTTGATGACCTTAGGATTTCTTCCTGCTCTGCATTTGTGTGATAAATTGCAGTGCTCTGTTGGTAATCCTGCTGGGTCTGACATTTCTTGTCTGACATCTTTCATTTCTGATTCCTGGCTTCTGTCTTCACAGGCTGCACATGGTCCGGCTGATGTTGCTGGAGAGGCTGCTGCAGAACTTACCTCAGCTGAGGAATGTTGGTGGGGTCCGGGCCATTCCCTATATGCAGGTACCTGATCAGGGCTCGGGAGTTAAACCTTAACAAAACAGGTGGTCACTCCTGCTGCTGCTGCCTTTCGATTCCCACGTGCTTTTCCTTTTCTCTTTGCTGTCCAGTCTCAGTGTGTGAGTGCAGCTCTGAAGTGTCTGATCCTTTGCACAGCTTTTTTGTTCCATGTGTACCCTTTCTCAGTGTGGCATTATTTGGCTGCTGAGCCTTAGGGCTAAGATCCTTGTATTTGGGAAGGTTTTTAGGGTTTATATTGAATGTTCCTGTCGGGGTGTGATGGTGTATGCAGAATTTGGGAAAGAACATAAGTTACTCAAGGTACCATCTGCAGGGTTTTTGTAAAAGATAATCTGTATTTGTCTTAAAAACATGGAAATGTCCTCTTTTAATTCTCCAACTTGTATTTCCAGGTTATTCTGATGCTGACGACAGACCTGGATGGAGATGATGAGAAAGACAAGGGAGCTTTAGATAACCTTCTGTCCCAGCTGATCGCAGAGCTGTGCATGGACAAAAAGGTGAGCTGTGGCATGAGCACACACTCTTGATTTTCTCCTTCCAGACAGGGCTTCTTCCCAAGGAGGAATTAAACATGTAGGAGCCAGGGCAGCCCGTTGCAGGATGGTGTGTGCAGGCAGTTTATTGCTCTTGGCTCATTTCGCAGAAGGGAGAAAATGACATGAGTGGAACTCTCACTGCTTCCTGGTTCTGGCATCCACAAATGAGCATGAAAGTTGGTTTCACTTGAATTAAACTTTTAAACCAGGTGTGATTGTGTAATTATCTATATAGATATATATTTAATATATATAAATGATATGTATATTTATATATAATATATCAGTGATACTTAATTGACATGCATACCTTTTCATTTGTGTGAGGTTGTTCTCATCCATCCAGAGAATATTGAGGAATTTGTGCTGTGTTTTCACTGTTGCTGCTTGAGCTTAAATAAGGCTTCATGGGGATCAGGGCACTGAAATTTAGATGCATGGGACGATGTGCTCAGCTGTGGAAGTAACCAGGCAAGCTCTCTCCTTACAGGATGTGTCTAAGAAAAACGAGCGCTCTCCTGTGAACGAAGTGCACTTGGTGGTGATGAGGCTGCTCAGTGTGTTCATGTCAAGAACTAAGTCGGGATCCAAGTCCTCTATTTGTGAGGTAGGTTCTTCAAACTGCTTTGTCCGGGGGAATGATGTGACTGGGGGCTTTTGTTCATCCTGTGAACTGGAATAGCTGGTCTGAACCTGAGAAACAGTTACAAGTGTGGTGAAAGAAAATTCTGAGGAACCTGTAATGTTACTTGACTCGTGGACAAAGATCTTTGCTGCAAACTCAGGATGGAGGGAATGGATGTGCAAAGGCAGCTGGATCCCCTAAGAGGGTGCGAGGTTTCTGAATGAGCTAAGGGCAGCACATTAATGATGTTATTTAAGACGGTCTAGCAGATTTTTTTCTTTGCATCTTACTGGTGCTGAAGGGGTTAAAGAGGATTTGTAATGTGATTATTGGAAAGCAATATGCTGCTGTGTCAACGTAAAAGTCGCTAAGAGGATTCCTTAGATATTTGTTGCTAAAAGGTACAGTAATAAGGCATAAAAAGCAGTATGTGTGGTGGGAAGGAGATTAATAAAAAAGCATAGAGGTTAAAAAATTTAGTCTGAACTGCATCAAATTTTAATGAGCTTATGAGCTGTGGGGTTTGTTTGGATTTACAGGGCTGCTTTAATAGTTTTATTTACAGTAGCTTTTTCTCCAGCCTTTGTTATTCACTTGAGCTTCCCACAGAAATCAAAGCTCATCGTCTTGCAGAATGCAGGTGGACCAATACCTGGGTGGAGCAGAGCCTCTGAGCGGCGTCTGCAACAGGGACTCTTTCTCTACCAGATTTCACCCCCAACTGGCCAAATCCCAGATAAACAAATAGAAATCCCAACTTAAAAAAAAAAAAAAAAGAGGGGAAAAAAAAAGAAGGAAAAAAAGCCCTAGTTGTCTAATCCATAGCAGAGTGGCCTCTGGCACATGTGTCGAGGGGAGATTAGACTTAAGAGGAGATTTTATTTGTTTTCCTTTACTAAGCGCTTGTTCAAAAGAGTCTCTGTAAATATTTGAGTTGCTTTTCATAAACACAAAAAACCCAAAAAACCCAACCTCAGACAAACCCCAAACTTAAAAGCTGCCTGTAAAGTTTCATAAAAGCCCCCTCTCTTATCCATGCTGTCAGCAACTGCTCTCTCACTCTCACAGCTTCCCCTGTTCTTTCACACGGTGGTTCTCAGGTGCTGCAGTAATCCATGTTCTCTTTGTTCCAGTCTTCCTCCCTCATCTCCAGTGCCACTGCTGCTGCGCTGTTGAGCTCTGGTGCTGTTGACTACTGTCTGCATGTGCTGAAGTCCTTGCTGGAGTACTGGAAGAGCCAGCAGAACGACGAGGAGCCTGTAGCCACCAGTCAGCTCCTCAAACCTCACACTACTTCTTCTCCACCTGACATGAGTCCTTTTTTCCTCCGCCAGTATGTGAAGGTGGGTCCTGCCCTACGCTGTGAGCACTACAGCACCTGCGTTAAAAGGCTGCTGCACTGGAGCAAGAAAAAGTTCTTTGCAGAGCTGGTTTTCCTTCAGTAGTGTAATTAAAATCCATTCCTTTAGCTCATAGTTATTAGGATTGCTCTGAATTCTCTGAGAGCAGCCAAGCTTGTGATATCCATCAATGCACTCCTAAACCAAGCAGTTCTGTGGGGCTGCTCTCACTCTTCCTGGTTGTTAATCTTCCTGAAGGAAAGCTGCTGCATCCCGTGATGCCTTTGGCTTGACAGGCAGAATTTCTGAACCATGGCTGCTTATTGTGGTGAGGAAGCCTAGCACGTGCCCTAGATAGGGATTTCCACCCTAAATCCTAGACTTGTTTTTATGCTAAAATTCTGCTGGAGTCAGAGGGACTTTTATAGGTGTAGAGGAGCAGTCGAGAAATGTTAAATGTAAGAGTATCCCAAGTTGCAAGCTCACGTATTAAAATGCTTTATTACTACAGATTAACTTATTGCATCCTAATAGTTGCTGTGCAGATCTGTTGGTGTGTTCTTATTTATCAGCTGAGAGCATTTCTTCTGACTGCAAAGGTGCAGGAAAGCTTTGGTTTTAGAAGATCCCTGAATGCAGCCTGTAGTTTATGACATGGTGCTGGAGTTTGCAGTGCCGGAGCCTGATGGGTTGCTCTTGCTCACAGGGCCATGCTGCAGATGTTTTTGAGGCCTACACACAGCTCCTGACAGAGATGGTTCTGCGGCTGCCCTATCAGATCAAGAAGATTGCCGACACCAACTCCCGTATCCCGCCTCCCATCTTCGATCACTCCTGGTTCTACTTTTTGTCCGAGGTCAGTGAGAATGTGATATGCCTACAGATTGAACTAAAAAAATTTCACTAATGCTAATGTTCATGGGAGAGACGAGCTTTTGCGGAACTGGTCTCAGATCCATCTCTGATTTGTAACCCTCCTTGAGAGCAGGTGAACTGTTGGTTTGTTTGATTCCTGTGGAACAGGAATCCATAGCAAAGCATACGTAGAAAAGAAGATTGGGTTTATTTCCTGTAACTCAATGTTTGCTGCCAGAAAACTCAAATAGGAAACCTTCTCTGAGATGGTACCATGGAACATTGTGCTCTGCTGTTGGCGTTTGATTTAGTCATTAAAAAAGAAATCAGGTAGATATTTGAAGTATATGTTTTCAGTTCCTTTGGTTGTAGAACTTTCTACTTGAGATAAGAAGTTGTATTTGCACAAGTGTGGGGTGGGATTTCTTAATTAGACTTGACAAGCTTTATTTCAGGTCATAGATGACAAAAACTGGTTTTCAGAAGCTGTTTGACATTTGCACAGCTCAGGATGCTGCAGTGTCACTGTACCTGTGATTTAGGGTGACTTTACAGTACCTTAAATGTGACGGATTTGTGAATGCATCTCGCGTATCTTTGCTTTGTAAGAAAAGACATGGTATTGTTGGCGCGGGTTGGCTGCCGGTGAGCTCACAGTGCTGATGGTGTAGGCTTTTCTTTGTCCAGTACCTGATGATCCAGCAGACTCCATTTGTGCGCCGGCAAGTCCGCAAGCTTTTGCTCTTTATCTGTGGATCAAAGGATAAATACCGTCAGCTCAGAGACCTGCACACCTTGGACTCTCACGTTCGTGGAATCAAAAAGCTCCTAGAAGAGCAAGGCATTTTCCTTCGTGCCAGCGTGGTCACAGCAAGCTCGGGCTCTGCCCTGCAGTACGATACGTTGATCAGCTTGGTAAGGAAAAGCGTGCCACTGTGCGAGGGAAGAAGTGTTTGCTGCACTTGTGCATCAGTAGCAGAAATGCTGACGTGGTGTTTAACCCTGTGCCTTTCAGATGGAACACTTAAAGGCCTGTGCGGAGATCGCCACGCAGCGGACAGTAAACTGGCAGAAATTCTGCATTAAAGACGACTGTGAGTTCTTTGTCTAGGAGTATCTGAAGGAGCAGAGGGGATGCATTACGTGTCCTGGTTTGAATCAAGACTCCTCGGGTGGGGAAGCTCAGCAGAGAAAGGGACACAGTTGAAAGTTTTGAGAAGGATTGAGCTGTTTCCATTACTGATTGTCACACTGCTCTAGTTGCATCTGTTCCTTACACAATATGGTGTAATGGATAACTTACAAGAAGAGGAATAGATATGTGTTCTCTTGTTTGCACTCCTGCTGTTCCAGTGTGGAATCTGGGATGAAACACTTCACCTTCATGTACTCCAATGTTGTGCTTCTGTAGTGTAGGGACAGGAAGGTTCTGCGAGGCTGTGGGCTGGCCCTTGTCAGGTTCAAAGAGATTTTTGTTTCAGGCTGGGTTTTTTTTCTTGCTTCTTTTAATTCAGACTTCAAAGATTTTCTTCTTCTCTCTGCAGCGGTTCTCTATTTCCTCCTTCAAGTCAGCTTCCTGGTGGATGAAGGAGTGTCACCAGTTCTCCTGCAGCTGCTCTCTTGTGCTCTGTGTGGCAGTAAAGTGCTGTCTGTGACTTCGTCCTCTGGATCATCAAGCACGTCTTCCACCTCCGCTCCTGCAGCCTCAGGCTCTGGGCAGGCAGTGACACAGGGCAAATCCTCCACTAAAAAGAGCAAGAAAGAAGAAAAAGAAAAGGAGCGAGAGGGTGAGCTCCAGCTGTGCCCTGTTCTGTGGTGCTTTTAAGGGATGACTGCTTCTCTTGGCCTTTCTTATTTCTGTTTAGGGAGAACTACTTGCTTCTTGTTGTGGTAAATACCAAAGTTGTGAAAGAGTCGTGGATTGTGGCAAGAGCACTTGCGGCAATAATTAAGAGAGAAGAGACCTTTTCCCATATGTAGGTTGGAGAGGGGCAAAGATGAAACCGTGTGCTCTGAGAGTTGGTAAAATTCAGTGCTGAATATATCCCAAACACATTTTGAGTATTTATTAACTTGAGTGGGCTTGAAGTTACCTGATGTGAGGGGCCTGTTCCAGTGACCGAGTCGCTTCCACCAACTTGGCTGTTCTGGTTGAAATGCTCACAGGGATTAAAACACGTACTGGAGACACACACCCAGTTAGCTCTGCTCAACAACTGTGTTCAGACTTGTTTTCTCTCTCTGACTTGTTATGCTTATGTTGGAGCCAAGGCTGCAGCTTAATGGATAACCAAAGTCCTGGGAAAGTAATTAAGCTTTCCTATAAAAGTCATGGGCATGAATTAGCTCTTGGCTTTTCCTGAAGAAACCATTTTGGCTTTCTCTATCAGATGATTCTCAGTGAGTCTTTTCACTGCCTCGTGGTTGATCCTTTTCTTTTTATCAGGATGTGGAGCACATTTCTCAAGTCCCAAGTGGCAAGTTTTCCAGCAGTTTTCTTCTGCATTAGGAGTACTATGTTACAGAGATAGGACAAGGGGGAATGATTTTAAATTGGAAGAGGAGAGATTGAGATTAGATATTAGGAAGAACTTCTTTGCTGTGAGGCTGGTGAGGCACTGGAACAGGTTGCCCCGAGAAGCTGTGGCTGCCCCATCCCTGGAGGGGTTCAAGGCCAGGCTGGAGGGGGCTTGGAGCAGCCTGGTGTGGTGAGAGGCGTCCCTGCCCAGGGCAGGGGGGTTGGAACTGGATGATCTTGAAGGTCCCTTCCAACCCAAACCATTCTATGATTCTATATTTCTTGGAAAAAGAAAGGAATATTAAACTTGCTTGTTGCCTGAAACACAGTAATTTGTCCCAGTTGCGTTCACTCTATGATCTACAAAACAGGAAACTGGCCTGCCAGCTGGTTTTTAAAGTCTGTCTTTCTTTTGCCACCCGGTGTCCCCTAGGTGAGGGTTTGGGCAGTCAAGAGGATCAGCTGTGCACAGCTCTGGTGAATCAGCTGAACAAGTTTGCTGACAAGGAGACCCTCATTCAGTTCCTGCGTTGCTTCTTGCTGGAGTCCAACTCATCCTCTGTGCGGTGGCAGGCTCACTGCCTCGCGCTCCACATCTACAGGTGAGCAGGGAGGTGACCTGGCTGTCCTTAGCCAGGCTCACTTTGGTTGTGGAGAGCTTTGTCCTTGAGGAAGAGTTAGTGCTTGAGCCTCCACCTTGAAGGACACTGAGACTTCAGCAGGTCAAGGAAGGTGGTTCTGCCCCTCTGTTCTGGTGAGACCTCACCTGGAGTGCTGCCTCCAGCTCTAGAGTCAGCACAGGAAGGACGTGGAGCTGTTGGAGCGGGGCCAGAGGAAGTGTTGGGAGGGCTGGAGCCCCTCTGCTGGGAGGACAGGCTGAGAGAGTTGGGGGGATTCAGCCTGGAGAAGAGAAGGCTCTGGGGAGACCTTGGAGCCCCTTCCAGTCCCTAAAGGGGCTCCAGGAGAGCTGGGGAGGGACATTTGATGAGGGAGGGGAGCTGTAGGATGAGGAGGAAGGGTTTGACACTGGGAGAGGGGAGGTTGAGCTGAGATGTGGGGAAGAACTTCTTTGGTGTGAGGGTGGTGAGGCACTGGAAGAGGTTGCCCAGAGAAGCTGTGGCTGCCCCATCCCTGGAGGGGTTCAAGGCCAGGCTGGATGGGGCTTGGAGCAACCTGGTGTGGTGGGAGGTGTCCCTGCCCAGGGCAGGGGGTGGCACTGGTTGGGCTTTATGGTCCCTTCCAACCCAAAGTATCGTATGATTTTATGATCCACTTGAATTGCTCCTACTGTTTTGTGGTTATTGAGTCTGGAGGTAGGAGTTAGAGTTAAGTATTGACTTATTTTTAACTGCTCAGCCTCAGTTGTTATCTGCAAGAAGCATTTTATTTCTATCTGCAGAATCGGGCTCCTGACATCTATGGGAGTAAGCACTTGTGGGAGAGTGAATTTGTGAGGCAGGTGCAGACTCATACGGTTGAAAAGGTGGGAGTTACGTAGGGAGAGGCACGTTTTGGGATGCTGGACTCCTTCAGGACTCTATTCAGTTCTTGCAAGGCAGCTGCTTTTATTTCAGAATGGGTGGGAAGACTGCTGGTGGCAGGGAGAGACACGATTTAACTCTGTGAACTCTGTATAACAAGATAATGATTTCAAAGTTTGATGAACCATAACACATTTTGTCCTTTAGAGTGAGGCTGTGCGGTTTGGTCTGTGTCGCTCTCTGTACAAGCCTAATTGATCCCTAATCCATTTCAACAGGAACTCTAACAAGGCTCAGCAGGAATTACTGCTGGATCTCATGTGGTCCATCTGGCCAGAGCTTCCCGCCTATGGAAGGAAGGCTGCCCAGTTCGTAGATCTCCTGGGATATTTCTCTCTGAAAACGCAGCAGACTGAGAAAAAGGTGGGGTGAGGAGGAGGTGCAGCATCCCGGGTCCTGCTGCTTCCTCTGCCTTGTGTTTGCCTTCACTTACGGAACAGCTGGGATGGTTTTTTTGGCAAAAGAGCTTCTGGTGGAAATTCTTTCTGTTCCCAAAATTTGAATGTTAAAGGCAGGGCCCTTTAAAAATTGGGGAGTATGGATTTTTTGTTTCATTATTTTGGGGGTTTTTTTGATGGACTTTTTTTAGTTTGAAGAAAACTTATTTCTTGCAGGAAGCCTTTGTGGGAAACCACATTCATCTGCTAGCTCAAATTTTTAGATTTTTTGATATTTCAGCTCTAGAAATGTCTTGTAACCCTGATTTTCGAACAAGGGAAGTGATAGGATTTCTTAGGGGAGCAGTGGGGTTGAGAACAAGTAATTTATATGCACTGAAACTTATGTGTGTATGTTTAAAGATCTGGCAATGCCTTATGGATCTCAGCAGACATTTGCAGTGATTGGCTGGCAGGTAGCGTTGTTATTGCCGTAAAAGTCTAATTTTAAGACCTATCAACCATGTCAATTCCTGTGGGTTCAGTGTCTGCATCTTCTGGGGGACCCGGAATGGCACAAAATGAGCTATGTTTGTGTCTTTGTACCAGTAAGAAAAAACGTTGAGATGATGATTGTTTTCCTGATTGTATTTCAGCTGAAGGAATACTCTCAGAAGGCTGTGGAGATCCTCAGGACACAAAACCACATTCTTACCAACCACCCCAACTCCAACATTTACAAGTAAGTTACTTCTGACTTCCTTCTGTCTCAGTGAAGGAAGTTTGTAGCAGAGGAGTTGGGATTCCCAGGGGAATACACAATTCTTCTGGTGAAGTGGTGGTGGAGGAGACCGGGTGCTTGCTGCCGCTTGTCTTGAGAGTCTTCCTGCCGTCTGAAAAACAGGACATTCCATGCACTATCAGTGCTAGTTTTTGGCTTTAGCTTTTTTGCTTTTATTCTGGGTAAATGTTACAGACTGTTAGGGATGGAATTAAGTGTTGTCATGCCTTGGCAGTTAATAATGATACTAAAATGCTGCCCAGTGAAAAACAGTAATTTTCAATGTGCTTGAACGCATTGAACAGTGTAAGGGTTCTGTTACTGTATCTGGGACTGGGACCAGAGGTAGATAAATCACAGATTCACAGGATTGTTACGGTTTGAAAAGGCCTTTGAGATCACCGAGTCCAACCGTACACCAAAACACAACCCACTCCCTACAGTCTCAGCCACCAGAGCGTGCCCTGCAGGGCCACATCCACACGGTTCTTAAATATCTCCAGGGATGGTGACTCCACCACCTCCCTGGGCAGGCCCTTCCAGTGCCTGACCACTCTTGCAGTGAAGTCATTCTTCCCAGTATCTAACCTGACCCTCCCCTGCAGCACTTTCAGCCTGGCCGCCAGCTGGGTTTCACCCCGTCAATCACCACTCTCTGGGCACGGCCATCCAGCCGGTTTTTCACCCTGTGCAGAGTACGCTTGTCTGTGCCGTGATTCACCAGCTTCTCCAGGAGAATGGA
Source organism: Thinocorus orbignyianus (assembly GCA_013400375.1). Taxonomy (NCBI): domain Eukaryota; kingdom Metazoa; phylum Chordata; class Aves; order Ciconiiformes; family Thinocoridae; genus Thinocorus; species Thinocorus orbignyianus. Next base: position 408,234 of record VXBW01003514.1, read on the forward strand.
GAATGCTGTGGGGAACGGTGTCCAAAGACCTTACCAAAGTCCAGTAGACAATGTCCATGGTATTCTGACTTAACATCTGGTGTTTCACATACAGTGAGTGGCAGATTACATGTGTTGATGTTCTTGCCCTCATTCCAGCACACTGTCTGGGTTGGTGGAATTTGATGGCTATTACCTGGAGAGCGATCCTTGCCTTGTCTGCAACAATCCCGAGGTGCCATTCTGTGTAAGTAACTGCTGTTCTTAGGCCCTTCCCAGTCGTTTCCAGCAGCGTGATTTGCTGTGTCTGAGGTTTTGGGGATGTACAGGCAGCATGCCCTTGGTTTTGTCTCCTCAGTACATCAAGCTTTCCTCCATCAAAGTGGACACGCGGTACACTACCACTCAGCAGGTGGTGAAACTTATCGGCAGCCACACTATCAGCAAAGTGACAGTGAAGATAGGAGACCTGAAACGAACCAAAATGGTCCGAACCATCAATCTCTACTACAACAACAGGACAGTGCAAGCCATAGTGGAGCTGAAAAACAAGTATGTTTGCCTGTGGTTTTTGGGGGCAAGTCTCTGAATTTGACGTTATGATTTCTGTTGAGGTACTGGGCTTCTTGTTCTATGCTAACATTTGTTCTCAGACTGTTACTCGACACTGGCGACCCACAGTGGGTGGGCTTGTTCTGAAACTCTTACAAGAAATTGTTGAAGAAAAGACCCAGATTTCACTTAGAGCTTGAAATATTCCCGTCAAATTTGTGTGTGCAGACTTTGTACAAGCTCGCTTTTAAGCACCTGACTTAACTGTGTGAAAACCAGTGTTTATACCGAGAGCACCTCATGGAGAGTTTGACTTGGGAAGGGCTGTGGGTGTTGCAGCCTGGCCGGAAGAGCAGGAAGCGTTAACGTCACTTGTTTGAAGCCACATAGTAGAATTAAAATTAGAAGCCTCACGCTCGGCTGCTGCTTTACCCTTGAAAAAAATGGCTCCTTTTCAATATGTTGCTCAGTCTGGAGCCAGTTCTGCTTATATGCTTTCCCTTCTTACTTCTTGAGATGTTCTCACCAGAATCAGATCTCTCTGGCTTAGGGATTAATTTGTGCCTGCCGCTTATTGCTTATTTGAAGTCTTAATCCTCTGTGACATCACAAGTGGCTGCTGTGGAGAGGATTATGATGTCACAAAGAGAGGATTCTGACTTCAGGTTGAGAATAAGCAGTGGGAGCAGATGAGATCTTTAGAAATAAATATCCTGTTTTCATGCAAATGTCCTTACTAATAAAAAAATGGAGGTGAAAATTCCTAGAAAATGTCTGTAGAATTAAAGTTTTTCCATAAGGCATCAACAGCTCTTTAATCCTAAACAGTCTCTCTCTATGAAGAGGATAAAGGCTTAAAATGTATTTCTGGCTACATATCATGTCAGTACAGAACCTAAGGAAACGAATCCTAGAACTGCTCTCCGTTCATCCCCTTTAAAGTAGATTTGGAGCTGAGAGGGTTGCGTTTGGCTTCTCTTCGTCCGTGGGCAGGGAGGCTCCTTCCCCTCTGGAAAACCCACGCCGCTTCTCTTCCTTTTCCCAGGCCGGCTCGTTGGCACAAAGCTAAAAAAGTCCAGTTGACCCCAGGCCAGACGGAGGTGAAGATTGATCTACCGCTGCCCATCGTGGCTTCCAACCTGATGATTGAATTTGCAGATTTCTATGAGAATTACCAAGCTTCCACCGAGACCCTGCAGTGTCCCCGCTGCAGCGCCTCCGTCCCAGCCAACCCGGGGGTGTGTGGGAACTGCGGTGAGAATGTGTACCAGTGCCACAAGTGCAGGTACGGCGCCCTCCTCCCTCCCCGCAGAGCCAGCACAAGGGGGTTACAGAGCCCTCGTGCTGTTGCCCAAGTTGGGTGTTCAACAAAATGCCCTGCAATCTAAATACATCGTTCTGCTTAATACAGCCGCACAATCAAATTAGTCAGGAAGTATAAAACAGGCTTATGGGGATTTAATGGTAATGCAGGCTGACAAAGGCAACCTGAGACGACGATACTGAAAGAAACCAGGAGTTTCAGATCAAGCCCTCTGAAGTTTAAAAAAGACAGTTCCTGGGAGGAGATTCTTTTTGGCCTGCCTGTTCAGGGGCGTGAGGCTGGGGTTGGGTTGTAGGGTGGCCGGAGGTGTCCCCGTGGGATCCCTGACGTGGCATGTTGGGCAGACAGCGCTTGCTTGGCTGTTCGGGGCTTTTGTTGTGCTCTCCTCATTCAGAGCAGGGCTCAGGGCATAATTTACTGTGTGCTATTCAAGCTTTCACTGCAGTATTATAAATCCTTCTCTTTTGTGAGTTTTGTCTCCTTATCTGATATCTCTTCTGCCCTTATTGTTGCCCCATATTCCCCTCTAATCCTTAGGGGATTCAAGGTGTTTGGCAGATTCTTTCCATAGATCAGGTGATTACTGGAATATTAAAAAGTTTCCACATATCTTCTTGAGTTCTGGGAGCTATAAATCAGTTGGTGTTATGCTACTCTGCTCCACAGCAGGGTAATAAGTATGCTGTAGCTCGTCCCACTGCAACCGGGTGAAGACTGAAAGCTATTGAAAGCACAGACCTTACAAAACAACGCGGCTTCCTTTTATCAGTGTTCTTACTAAGGGCACAGTGCCCTACTCTGATGTTCTGCTGGGAATTACTGTCGTTCCAGTAGAATATTTCGGAACACATTCACATCTGTCTCTGCTTTTGCCGACCAGAGTGTGCACCACTTGTGGAAGGGCTCTTTTGTTGCCTGATTTGTAGATTTTGATTCTCATGTATTTCACGTTTGGCTCCCTCAGGGCAGTTTGGAGGCTCAGGCCTTTAAAGGACCCTTCTTTTTTACCTACTGAGTCCATTCACAGCTCACTTCATTGCCTCCGTTACCTTGATAAAGCTCAGCTGCGTTCTTTGACCTTTCTGGCTTGCCTTTCAGATCCATTAATTATGATGAGAAAGATCCCTTCCTGTGCAATGCCTGTGGGTTCTGTAAATACGCTCGCTTTGACTTCATGCTGTACGCCAAGCCGTGCTGTGCCGTGGATCCCATAGAAAACGAAGAGGATCGGAAGAAGGTGAGGCCCATGGCAGGGTCAGTCACGGGATGGCCAGGTCGGCAGTGTAGGGACATCAGGGCTCCATCCCTCTTGGGATTAACAGGAGCAGGGTGCAGGGTGACCTTTTGAGTTTTTTTCCAGAAAAACGCAAAAGAGGTGGAAGACTTGGAGGTTGGTGGTTTGTAGAATTAAAAAGTCATGTCTGAGCATAAAATAAGAGTCTCTTTCCCTTTTTTATTCTCAGGCGGTAACAAATATCAACACTCTCCTGGACAAGGCTGACAGAGTGTATCACCAGCTGATGGGCCACCGGCCACAGCTGGAAAACCTGCTGTGCAAAGTGAATGAGGCGGCTCCTGAGAAGCCCCAGGTAAGAAGGGCCAGAGGGATCTTGCCCAGAGCTCTGGGCTGGTGGGACACTGGCCTTTCTACTGCCAAAACCCACAGAAGCTCTGTGCCTCACATGCTCTTCTGCAGTAGTTGCTTTTGTGCGTAGCCTTCGTACATGATCCCTTTTTGTTTGTTGTAGGATGAATCTGGGAGCAGTGGAGGGATAAGTTCTACCTCAGCCAGTGTGAATAGGTACATACTCCAGTTAGCCCAGGAGTATTGTGGTGACTGCAAGAACTCTTTCGATGAACTCTCCAAAATCATCCAGGTATGATGTGCTTTGGTTTGAACGTGGGTCTTGTGTTCTCTTCTGTCACTGGATACTGCGTATCAGAAGTAGAAAGTAAGATGCTGCCCTTCAGAGCTCAATGATACCATTAGCAATAGGCGATCAGCTTCACACTTTCAGAGAAATAACAAGCTAATAATTTCTAAATGCTGTGGTTACCATGAGTTCTGTGGGTTTGTCCCATTTCCGGTGTTATGTTGCGTGTAATGTAGGAAACGAGCCCCTCAGCAGGGCAGAGAACTGGGACTTAGGCTGATATTTCTACTGGATTTCCCAAGTCTGCCAGTGGCATGAAAGATTGCAGATTGTGTGCTGCCTCACAGTTCCGCAACTTCCATATCTCCTTTCCTGTGTTTCCAGAAAGTGTTTGCCTCTCGGAAGGAACTCCTGGAGTATGATCTCCAGCAGAGAGAGGCGGCAACGAAGAGCTCGCGCACCACGGTGCAGCCCACCTTCACTGCCAGCCAGTACCGTGCCTTGTCCGTCCTGGGCTGTGGCCACACGTCATCGACCAAGTGCTACGGCTGCGCCTCCGCCGTCACCGAGCACTGCATAACCTTGCTGCGGGCTCTGGCGACCAACTGTGCCATCAGGCACATCCTTGTGTCCCAGGGCCTCATCCGAGAGCTTTTTGACTACAACCTGCGGCGGGGCGCAGCCACCATGCGGGAGGAGGTTCGGCAGCTCATGTGCCTTCTCACCAGGTGAGGTCTGATGTGACGTTTGCAGCGCTCTGACTTCCAGTGAGCTCTGGAAATCCACCTACGTGTAAATGCATGGCCAGAAGGGAGTAGGTTTATGGGGAGAAGTCTTGCATCAGCAAACTGTAGCCTGTAACTGCTCATACATTTGTTTTCAGCTAAGCTGAAATCCTGGGTGCTTTTGGTATTTGAGCACAGTGTAACTGTTCTCTTTTTCCTTCTGGAATTAGGGACAATCCAGAGGCCACACAGCAAATGAATGACTTAATCATTGGGAAGGTTTCTGCAGCTCTGAAGGGACACTGGGCAAATCCAGACTTGGTGAGAGACTCCAGTCTTTCCCTATTTCTTTTTTCTCCCCCTCTGCAACTGCTGGTGTATTCTAATCACTGAGTCTTCTCCGTTGTCAGGGTCTGTTTGTAACACGGAAGGTGTCTGTGTCTTGATAGGAGTTAAGATAAACGTTAGAGTAAAGCACAGCGTGATGTGATTGGGTTTCCTCGGGCGGTTCTGCCTGTCGTGGCTGTTGCTGGCAGCTCTCAGATAGGTTGCCAGTCGTCCCAAATGGGCACGGGATTAAATTGACTGAGATCGCGATGTTTTGAACCTGTGTTTTTAAATATCAGAAGGCAAAAAGGGCTGCTGGCTGTCACCAAGGCTTCTTAAACCTTTGAGCGTGTGTCTGTGTTACAGGCTAGCAGCCTCCAGTATGAAATGCTGCTGCTGACAGATTCCATCTCAAAGGAAGACAGTTGCTGGGAGCTCCGACTCCGTTGTGGTGAGTTCAAACGACAGTGTGAAAGCTTTATTTTAAAATGCTGTGCCCAGGTCTATGCACTATGATAAGTTTTATTCTTTTTATAAGGAAGAGAACAGATTCTGACTCAGCTTGTGATTAGGATTAAAAATGGAGTTAGCACCAGAGAACTTTGTTTTGGGGTAGTGAGTTTCTTGAAACAGGAGTTCTGAGAGCCAGAAGGATGGAGGTGGGAAGGGAAGGACAGCAACACTCTCTTGCTATAATAAAAAATCCTTGTTTTCCATCTGTGGCTGCGTAAGAATGTGACAGTTTTGCTAGAGGAGATGAGGTCTTGCCTAACTCTAAACACTTTTAACGTGCTGTGTAGAGCTGTGGAGGTGGCCTATCTGCAGATCTTACAGTGGAATGAAAATTTGTGTCTGTCTTTCAGCTCTCAGCCTCTTCCTGATGGCAGTGAACATCAAGACTCCAGTGGTTGTTGAAAACATCACCCTCATGTGCCTGCGCATTCTGCAAAAGCTGATCAAGCCACCTGCTCCAACCAGCAAGAAAAACAAGGTACTGCCTTAGATGTTGAGCAAAGTATCTGAACGTTTGCTGATTAAAGCCTGGCACACTGATCTCAGTAACTAATAACTTGGTGAGGAAGCTGGGGCTTGCTTCTCCTGGTCACAGGTACTAGGAAAGCATGAGTCCTGTCTTTGTCTTTTCAGACTGCAAATTACAGGCTATTGCTTTCCATCTTTTTACTGTTCTTTGGTGGCTTTGACCACTAGTATTCAAAACTGGGCTTTGCTATTCTTCTGCTCAGATTTGAGGCATGGGGAAAGAGCTACTTCAGAGCTAAAGGGTGGTTATTTTGGATACACTTTGGTGCTTTTAGCAGCTTTGTAGAATGAAGTACTTTTGAGGCAAATTTTGAAATACAAAGCTACAATTCTTATAAAAATTGTATTGGTTGGGTGCTCCTTGATTGTCATTTGGGATAACATTTGCAAGGGAGAAGATACATTTCTGCTTTGATCTGGCTGTCGGATAATCACAGACGGGTGATAAAGATGGATTTACTCGTATTTCAGTAGTAACTGTAAGGAGTTCATCATTGACAGAAACTATTTCCCCTGCTGTTGTCCAGCAGCATTACCTGTTGATGGAGCAGACACCACCAGTGATTCACCTACTGGAGTTATTCTTAGGGGAACTGGTTGTGGCTTTCTGAAGAGTCATAGATCTTTTTTGTTTATTAGGATGTGCCTGTGGATGCTCTGACCACGGTGAAGCCTTACAGCAATGAAATCCATGCACAAGCTCAGCTGTGGCTTAAGAGGGACCCCAAAGCATCATATGAAGCTTGGAAAAAGTGCCTCCCTGCCAGAGGTAATGCTGTGTTCTTAACTTTGTATGCTTTGGTGAAGGAATATGCGTTTCCCTCCAGGTTTGCTAAGGAATATACTTCTGTAGTGTTGTGTTGGGTTCTGTCCCATGCCGTCTGATGCCATCTTCACACTTAGCTCTGTAGTCCCTAGAAATTGTAGCACTGACTCTTCTCGGCCGTGTTGTGTAAACCCTGAGCAGAAAATGTGCTGTGCCTGAACATAATTGGGAATGTAAAAAATAAACTTGTTGCTCATTTAGAATCCTACCAGCCGACTTGAAAGCTGATTGAGTTCCCTGAGAGACTGTGGGATTTGCATCTGGCTTGGGAGTAAACATAGCTCTATGCAGAAGTGAAAACGGCAGCAGAAAGAAATCAGAAGCGGTCCAGCTTCTCAGCTGGAGTTTGGGAATTCCAGTATGAAGAAAAAAAATAACAACAGCAGTTTGAAGTTAATAAATGCTGATAGTTTTCTTGAGCTGTGTTCAATATTGTAGGTATAGATGCCAATGGGAAACCTCCCAGCAAAGCTGAGCTTCACCAGTTGTACTTGTCGGAAAAATATGTCTGGAAATGGAAACAGTTCATGAGTCGCCGTGGGAAGAGAACTTGCCCTCTGGATCTCAAGCTGGGACACAACAATTGGCTGCGACAGGTAAGTGTGGGTGAAAACTTCAGTGGGATGCACTGGGCAGAGTTGACAGTCAGAGATTACTGCAGATTGCTCATATCCTCTGGAAAGCGCATGATAATTTGGGGCAGACTGTAAGCAACTGCTTCTAATTCCAAGTCAGGTTTGCTGGTTTGTTTCCTTAAAAACACCACATCAAACGCAGCATTTCCCCAGTAGCCTGCATGTTCTTGAACTCTGAACCTTAATAGCCACAGTGCACCTGCATCTCTACTTAGTTGTGTTTTGACTACTGAATTTTCATGGGTCTTGGGCCAAAGTTTTCCTTCTTGTCTCTGTGGATTAGTGCGTCGCCTCCACAGTGTCGTGTTTAAACAAACGCCTCCAGGGCTACGATCTTACTGGCATCGCAGAGGGGTGGTGGGATGGCTCTTATGGCTGGGCTGTTGGAATGGAGGGATACACACTCTTCAGGAAGGACAGGCTGGGGAGACAAGGAGGGGAGCATTGCTATTTATGTGAATGACCAGCTGGAGCAGATGGAGCTCCACTTGGGGATGGCTGAAGACCCAACACAGAGCTTATGGGTCAGCTTAAAGGGAGGAGAGGGGCCAGTGGCATTACCCTACAGACCACCCGACCAGGGTGACAGGGAGGATGAGGGCCTCTATAGGCAGATGGGAGCAGCATCGTGTTTGCAGACCCTGGTCCTCATGGGGGGACTTCAGCCACCCTGATATCTGTTGGAGGGACAACTCAGCAAGGCACAAGAAATCCAGGAAGTTTTTGGAATGTGTCGATGACAACTTTCTTCTTCAAATGGTAGAGGAGCCAACGAGGAAAGGGGCAGTGCAGGACCTCGTCCTTACCAACAAGGAGGGGCTGGTAGGGAATAGCAAACTCAAGCATAGCCTTGGCTGCAGCAGTCATGAGATGGGAGAATTCAAGATTCTTAGGGCAGAGAGGAGGGTATGCAGCAAGCTCACTGCCCTGGACTGCAGGAGAGCAGACTTTGGACTCTTGAGGGAACTGATTGGCAGGGGACCATGGGAAAAAGACCTGGAGTGGAGGGGGGGCCCAAGAAAGCTGGTTAGTATTCATGGATCATTTCCTCAAAGCTCAGGAGAGATGCATCCCAACAAAGAGGAAGTCAGGCAAAAAAGCCAGGAGACCTGCAGGATAAACAAGGAGCTCCTGGACGAGCTCAAAACCATAAAGAAGGCCTATAGAGGGTGGAAGCAAGGATGGGTAAACAGGTAGAATATAGCCAAACTGAGTGGCCAGGAACCAGATTAGACAAACTAAAGCCCAGAGAGAATTAAATTTGGCTAGAGACATCAAGGACAAGAAAAACTTCTGTAGATATTCAGAGATAAAGGCAAGACTAGGGAAGTTGTGGACCCTCTCTGGAAGGAAGAAGGAGACCTGGTCACTGAGGTTGTGGAAAAGGCTGAATTACTGAATGTCTTTTTTGCCTCGGTTTTCACCACCAAGGGCTCTAACCACAACACCCGAATCACAGAAGACAAAAACAAGGGCAGTGAGAACAAAGAACTGCCCACAGTTGGAGAAGATCAGGTTTGAGACCATCTAAGAGACCTGAAAGTGCGTAAATCCATGGGACCTGATGAAATCCATCCATGGGTCCTGATGGTGCTGGCAGACAAAGTTGCTAAGCCGATTTCCATCATATTTGAGAAGTCGTGGCAGTCTGGTGAAGTTCCTGCTGACTGGAAAAGGGGAAACATAACCCCAATATTCAAAAAGGGGAAAAAGGAAGACCCAGGGAACTATAAGCCAGTCAGTCTCACCTTTGTGCCTGGCAAGATCATGGAGCAGATCCTCCTGGAATCTCTGCTAAGGCACATGG
>VXBW01003514.1:417719-431099 GCA_013400375.1 Thinocorus orbignyianus
TGAGGACAGGCTGAGAGAGCTGGGACTGTTCAGCCTGGAGAAGAGAAGGCTCCGGGGAGACCTTGGAGCAGCCTTCCAGGATCTGAAGGGAGCTGCAGGAGAGCTGGAGGGGGACTCTTGGTCAGGGAATGGAGGGACAGGACAAGGGGGAAGGGTTTTAAATTGGAAGAGGGGAGATTTAGATTAGATATTAGGAAGAAGTTCTTTGGTGTGAGGGTGGTGAGGCACTGGAAGAGGTTGCCCAGAGAAGCTGTGGCTGCCCCATCCCTGGAGGGGTTCAAGGCCAGGTTGGATGGGGCTTGGAGCAACCTGGTGTGGTGGGAGGTGTCCCTGCCCAGGGCAGGGGGGCTGGAACTGGATGATCTTGAAGGTCCCTTCCAACTCTGACCATTCTGTGATTCTGTAATTCTAAAAATTTTAGTGGTGAGCAAAGTAGGCATTCTCCCAGTATCAAGTGCTTGGAAGAACGAAGAGAACGCTGCCACCAAGTCACCAAAGTTTCCTAATGCATGCTGTGCCTTTTGGAAAGATATTCCCAGTTTATCTGTGCACATCCAACTATCCTGCCTGTCAATGCTCTCCCCTCAGGTGCTGTTCACTCCTGCCACTCAAGCTGCCAGACAGGCCGCCTGCACTATTGTGGAAGCTCTGGCCACCATCCCCAGCCGCAAACAGCAGGTCCTTGATCTCCTGACGAGGTATTGCTGTGTTGCCTCACTTGACAGCTTCCAGGGTTATTTTTTCTTTAATTCCCATGCCAATCTCTCCCTTCTTCCAACTTTTCTCACACCTCTCCCTTGTGTGCCTCTCTTTCACTGGTCTTTTCTGGCTGGATTCTAAAACTTCATTAGCTGTGATGGTATAGATTTTAGGGAGGCCTTTTTTTGCTGCTTGGCAATAAGCTCTTGCAGTTGTGTGCTTTTTCCAGAGGTAAGTACGTGGTGTTGAGCTGCGTGGACAACATCTCCCCTGCCTCTTAATAAAATAATAGGGTGAGCCCTCTTCCAGCTCCTGTGACATTACTTACCCTGATCAATGCTGCTAGGAACTCCTTTTTGGGACAAAATACTGCTATCAGTCATGCTGTGAGCTGGGAGGATAACAGGGAGGGGAGATTTCTGAAGGCTTTTTCTTTCTTTCCACGGTGTCCTTAAGCTGTGAATACCTCTTGTTACTGTGAAGTGGTTGCCAGCTTGTGTTTCTCTTCACTAGTTACCTGGATGAGCTGAGCATTGCTGGCGAGTGTGCTGCCGAGTACCTGGCCCTGTACCAGAAGCTCATCAAACCTGCCCACTGGAAGATCTACCTGGCAGCCAGGGGGGTCCTGCCCTATATCGGCAGCCTCATCACTAAGGTATGGGCTTGTGTGGAGGAACTGGGTAACAACAGAAAGCTTGACCTCTACATTTGGCTTTTTTTTTTGCTTTGAAATCTTCACCTCTTTGTTTGTTTGGTGCCCTGTGGCAGACCCTTGGTAGGTTATGAAGTTCACACTTCTGCACTGTCATCTCTGAAAATAAGGAGCTGTGATGGTTTTAGCCCCAACTGTAGCCTTCCTCAGCCCAGACTGGCTGGTACACATGAACTGTCTGCTCTGGCAGCAGCTGTGCAAAGGAGGATAAACATTGCTGTGCTGACTTGGCACCAGGTCCCAGGTGGAAGCTGGCTTAGCTGCCAGGCTGGACTCCAAAAGCCTGTAATGACAAGGGAGGATTAGGTGTGCTGCCATTCCCTGAGCGTGAGTTATGACCTGTTGGAGAAGCACCATGTTTAACTTGCAGTTTTCAGAGTGTTAGGTCTTAGGAGTTTGCTGTGGTGATCCCTTGAGCTCTCCAAAGAGGCAGGTGACTGTATTAGTGGTGGCCTCGAGTCCCTCATGGGAGGCCACTGGAGCAAAGCAGTGGTAACAGGGAGAAAAAGAGGAAGGTATTTGGGGTATTTTTTCTCTCCTCTCTGCCTTCCCTCCCAGCTGCTGTGTTGCACTTCTAATTTCTCCATGACTGGCTCTTTTTCTTTGCTGTGTTTCCGTGTCCCCTCTGTTAGGTGCTTACCAGCTAGTCATTATTGGCATCATAGTTTCTTACCCTAATGCGCTTGTTAATTATTTTCAGGAAATAGCTCGTTTACTTGCCTTGGAAGAAGCAACACTCAGCACTGATTTGCAGCAGGGATATGCCTTGAAGAGTCTCACAGGTATTTGGGAACATCAACACAAGTCGTGTTAGTAGGATTAGAGATGGGGGATCATTGTTCTGTAAGAGCATGTAGTAGAATTTCAAGGAGATGTGATTCAGTGTTTTGCAATTGTCAGCACTGGATTTTTGCCATCAATTTAAAACTCAATCCCTAAATAGATTTTGGTTTTCCCTTAGTTTTTTTTTATGGTCAGTTTGAGTAGTAATTACTTAAACTGTGGTAACGTATTATAAACAAACTTTGTCATATCACTTTTCCATTTCTTAAATACATTTATTGTACAGGTTAATTCCTGGGGCTGTTTCCTGATTTATTCCTGCCTGTTGTTTCCTACTTACTTCCTTTGTAGTAGCTTTTCTTTTTTGAATCCAGTAGAGTGTCCTTTTTTCAAAAACTTGTTGGAAATGAAAATGCACAATAGAGCATTCTTTCTCATGTCCTCTTCCATGGGCTAATTCATAAAGCCTGTCTTCTTGCAAGAAAAACTGTGTTGATATGTCATGGGAAAGAATCCAAGCGTTTGCTGATTCTTTATTATAGGAACGACCAGTTTGGTGCTATAACGGATAAGTCGCATGCCACACTTGCTCTCATCCTCAGAGCTAGCCTGAATAGGGGAGCACTCGCCTGCTTATAGAAAATCTTGCGACATAAGTATGTCAAAAAGTGCAGCATTTTCTGTCAAGCCCTTAGAAGGCTCCGTTACACCCTTGCTCCTTCCCTCGCTGTGGTCCTGTGCAGCATAGTTTACAAGGCAGCTCTCACAGGCCTGGGGTTTGCTTCCAACGACAGGAGTTGTAACAAGCCATTTCATCGTGTTGCTTTTATGATATTGTGCCCTATTTGCTAGCCACGTGAAATTTGGAAGCAATAAATCAACCTCTTTCCCCCACTGCATGAATGTCTCATTGCTCTGTAGGTCTTCTCTCTTCCTTCGTGGAGGTGGAGTCCATCAAAAGGCACTTCAAGAGCCGCCTGGTGGGTACGGTCCTGAATGGTTACCTGTGTCTGAGGAAGTTAGTGGTACAGAGAACAAAGCTGATCGATGAAACCCAGGACATGCTGCTAGAGATGCTGGAAGATATGACAACAGGTAAAGCCACCTTGGTTCTGTAAATCCAGAATGTGGCTCAACCAGTAAGAAAAATACAGGTAGTTACAGCCACACAAAGAACTTCTGTCGAAAAGACTACTGTAGCAAAGGGGTTTTTTATTACTTGGAGCTTCCAATGTTTCCTTTTGGCACAGAAGAGGTAAATAACGTTCCTGGAGTCATTTCTTATTTTCAAGGAGTTTCAACTCCCTCCTTTATCTGTGTTTGCTTTACTGCAGCCCAGGCATGCACAGCGCTTTCCTAATAAACGTACAATAAATGACCACTTGTCTTTTAAGCAGTGGATGTGCACGAGAAGAGGGCACCAAAGTGTGGTGCTTATTGCAGATGGGTTTATTGTGTGTGCTGAGTTAAAGTGGAACCTGTAAAATTTACACCTGTGTCTTTTTAATACTTCCCTTGGCAGGCACAGAATCTGAAACCAAAGCGTTCATGGCAGTGTGTATAGAGACTGCGAAACGTTACAGCCTGGATGACTACAGGACTCCAGTCTTCATCTTTGAGAGACTCTGCAGTATTATCTACCCTGTAAGTACAGAGGTGGCTCCAGCATCGCTAATAATGTTAAATAGATACAATTGCTTGCTTTTGGCACAAAAACAATAGTGTCTGCAACAAAGTTTTCCTATCAGCCTGTGTAGGACCGCAGCAGTATCCCGTTTTGGGGGTTTGTGTTCAGGTTCCCTGCTGTGGCATGATCTGTGCAAAAACACAGAACCACGAGTATTGTTTCATGCTGAGTAATTCACTTGTTAACTGATACCAGACGTCCTCTAAATGCCACATGTGTGACGGTGTCCCACAGGATGCACCAGTGACAGAAGGACTGCAGGGTTAAGGGCATCCTGTCACTCACCAACATGAAAATGCAGGCAGGGGAGCACGGTCAGGGAAAAACTTACTCTGTCTCTGCTGCTGTTCTTTAGGAAGAGAATGAAGTGACCGAGTTCTTTGTAACTCTGGAGAAAGACCCCCAGCAGGAAGACTTCTTACAGGGCAGAATGCCAGGAAATCCCTACAGCAGCAACGAACCTGGCATTGGGCCACTCATGAGGGACATCAAGAACAAAATCTGTCAGGACTGTGACCTGGTGGCTCTGCTGGAGGATGACAGTGGAATGGAGGTGAGGATCATAGAATCACNCTGCTCCAGCCCTCCCAGCATCTTGGTGGCCTCCGCTGGACCTGTACAAGCAGGTCCATGTCCTTTCTGTGTTGAGGACTCCAGAGCTGGACACAGGACTCCAGGTGGGGTCTCAGGAGCGCAGAGCAGAGAGGGTAATGGATGCCCAAGTAGGGATTTCTTGCCGGGATGTGAGGCAGCTGATGATGGCTGGAATGGTACTACAAAGTGAGCTTGTTCTTGACTTTTTGACTTTTTAATTTCTCTCTTTCAGCTTTTAGTGAACAATAAGATCATCAGTCTGGATCTGCCTGTGGCTGAGGTCTACAAGAAGGTGTGGTGTCCCACTAATGAGGTGGGTGTTACCTTCATATATGTTAACAGCACAAAGCACCTGTCCTTGATATTAACAAAAACGGTGAGGGGGAGGGGAGAATAAAAATCACACCAGTCAGGATTTATTTTCTGGCACAGAATTTCTTGGATATAATCAGTCTGCACCTTTTTGTGATCTGTCAGGACAGGCTGTTACTCAGTTCTGCGACACAGTGATTTAAAAGCACATAGGCTGACCCAGGTGAGTGTATTGAACTCACCTGTGTAGCATGTTGGGTACAAGAACTGTCTTCTTGAGTAATAAACTTTCTTACGTTCCTTTGGGGAAACAGCTCATTTTTGTGTCACTCTCAAAGTGCATTTTACACTCCATCTGCCCGCAAGTTTAATGTGTGTGCACAGCCAGGGACACCAGATTGCTCCGTCACTCTGCAGTGACCGACCCAAGTTATTTATGCAGAGAACGTCCAACATTCCTCCACATTTGCACTTCTGCTCTCATGCTTTTCATGTAGGGATCTCAAGAACTTCACAGATTTCATCCTCCCAGTTTGCTCTTGGTCTGTATTGCCTGTTTTTCAGATGATTAAATGGACCCAGCAGTCTTAAGGGACTGGTCCACCATGGCACCGTAAGCTTGTTCCTGAGGTGGATGTGGTCCTGGACAAGCTCTTCCCTTCCTTTTCCTGTAGCCACTAAAATAAACTCCCACTGACAAAGAATCCATCAGGCTAAATCTTACCCATTGCGGGTGTTCTTCAGAGGGCACCACTAGTAGCACTTGAGATCATAAAAGACAACTGATTTTTCCAGTGTTTCTTGTTGGTTCCTCATTTCCTCTTGGTTTGTAGCCACCTTTAACTGAAACCTTGATTTCCTGAAACCATTTGTTTGCTCTGCTTGTGGGGCAGAATTCACACAAAACACCTGTTTTCAGTGAATTATGATATGGGGAATGGTTTCCATCAAGCTTTATTCAAGTCAAAATGCCTTTTGTACTGCAAAATCGAGCCCAGCACTAGGTGACTGATCATTATTTAGTGCCAGCCTGGGTTGGGCAGTGGGGTGTTGGTGTTAGTCTGTGAATTCTCTTTGGCTCTGATGGAATTACTGAGGGAAGTCATGGCAGGTGCTGCCCCTGCCCACTCAGCAGCGAGGTGTTGTTCCCATGAGATCATAGAACGATTTGGGGTGGAAGAGACCTTAAAGCCCCCCAGGTGCCACTCCTGCCCTGGGCAGGGACACTTCCCACCACACCAGGTTGCTCCAAGCCCCATCCAGCCTGGCCTTGAACCCCTCCAGGGATGGGGCAGCCACAGCTTCTCTGGGCAACCTGTTCCAGTGCCTCACCACCCTCACACCAAAGAATTTCTTCCTAAGATCTACTCTCAATCTCCCCTCTTTCGGGGTCAAACCCTTCCCTCTCGTCCTATGGCTCCCTCCCTGATCCAGAGTCCCCCCCCTGTCTCTCCTGGAGCCCCTTTAGTGACTGGAAGGGGCTCGAAGGTCTCCCCGGAGCCTCCTCTTCTCCATGCTGACCCCCCAGCTCTCTGAGCCCGCGGTGCTGAGCTGGGGCTGGCACAGGGCTGTGCTGGGCCACGGTGCTGGTGGTAACAGGCAGGGTTTGCTCAGGGTGTGCCAGCACAGCTTCCACCCCCTTCCTTTGTGTGCGCCTCCCCAAAGCGCCTCTGGAGCTGCAGCTCATGTTCCCTAGGAAATAGACAGGCGCACAAGAAGGCAACCTCAGGCCCCTTTTTGTTTCCCTTGTCTCTCACTGGCTTTTTTTGTTCATCTGCCATTTTACCAGGGCCCCTGCGGTGTTAATTGCTGGTCTCTGGTGTGGCCTTTGAGCAGCTCTTCCCCCCGGGGCTTTCCCTGCGCTTATGTATTTGCTATGACATTAAGCGCTGCTTATTCCACATTAGGCTTAGCGCGCTCTCTGACAGGTTTTCTCTCACAAGGTCTCCTGCTCCCAAATCTGGGATTTTTCTTTTCTGCTTTTTATTCAGACCTATGGATTAAAATGGAAAGTTTAGTGATACACTGTCAGTATTTCCAGCTGGAAATGCATGTGGAAAACTAGCCCTTTCCCAGGGTAAAAGCACAGCTTGTGCTTTGGTGGGTTTGGCTGTATCATTTTCGTATTACACTGTCTTACTGAAAGCTCGTTAAATTGTCTTTTACTCCTCCTCTTCCATTTTCCATCGCTGCAGATGTTATCTGTTTGACAGCACTCGCCCAATGAGCCTTCCCTGCTGCACGGGCTGGGCTGTGCCTGGTGCTGGCGTTTCCCGGGCATGCTCTGCCCTGCCCTGGGGGAACGGCGCGGGGGCAGTGGGCATTTCTCTGGAGAGAAACACATTTTACTTGGCTGCATCTTTCCCTGGTGCTAAAGGAGACTGTTGGAGAAGATCTGTTGGAAGAGACTGCTCGTTATCAGCCTGCCTGTCTAATTGGCAGCGCTAGGAGCAGGTGGACAGACAAATCCATGAGTTATTGGTGTTTTTGCAGGTGGTGACTTTGCTGTTGCTTTTTATTTGTCTCAGTAGGGAGAGAACAAGGAAGTGAAGGGTGTCTCCATGATACCATCCATGGTCAGAACAGCTCAAAGGAGAACTGAGGCCAGTGTCTGTTACACACTGTTACGAGAACTGGGCTTGTGTCTAAGTGTCCGCAGGGGTCTGGTTCATGCAGAGCTCTCCTCTCTTGCAGGGGGAGCCCATGAGGATCATTTACCGCATGCGAGGGTTACTGGGAGATGCAACTGAGGAATTCATCGAGTCTCTCGACTCCACTACTGGTAATGCACTTGTCTCCTAAAAGCCGGGATTAGATGTGAAATCTGAGGTTTGCTGCAGAGCAATGACACCATTATCCTTACAGCAGTGAGCTTAAAGTTGATTGACGTTGCTTTTGCTACGTTTACCTGCTTCACTTAGAGTAGAGGAGGATTTTAACAACTCTTTAAGTCTGTACTTTAAATGTGATTGCTTGCATGGCACAGGGACCATTCTGCTGGCCCTTCTTCATATTCCTGCTTATAATTCTTTTCAAATTTGATACGGTTGGAGTGACGTGAACTGCCGGTAAACGTGTCCTACTGCACCTTCCATTTTGACTTCACTGTTTTGTCCCATGGGCTGCATGAGCTTGCTATGTTGTGGCTGCTTCCTGTCCTCACCATCTGTGTCTGTCCTGCAGATGAGGAGGAGGACGAGGAAGAAGTTTACAAGATGGCAGGTGTCATGGCGCAGTGCGGAGGCCTGGAGTGCATGCTCAACAGACTGACCGGGATCAAGGACTTCAAACAGGGCCGGCACCTCCTGACTGTGAGTCTCAGCTCCTGCCCCCCGGGCTCAGGCATTACACGGTTGGAAACGCCACAAGCTGTAGGCAGGTTTAGTTGTTCTGCCTTGTGCTGCAGTTTGTGTTGGAGCCGAGGTTTCAATGCACTAATTAATGAAAACGTGAGAAATTCCTTCTTTCCCTCCCATTCCTCTTGGTTAACAATTCTATACAAAGACTTTGAAGGGTGTAGAATCTGAGGAACGGGTAAGACTAAATCCTGTCTTGCTAAAGTGATTGTTTCCTGCCTTGGCCTTACTTGACAAGCAAAGCTGGGCTAAGGTCTAACAATCTGGCTTTTACTTTACCCCAGAATATTGTTGGGTGCTTTGAGTTTCAGCAAAATCCTCCTGCTCATTTTGAAGGTACCTAAGGGAATGTGTTCTCTGTGTTTTGCAGGTGCTGTTAAAACTGTTCAGTTACTGTGTGAAGGTGAAAATAAATCGGCAGCAGTTGGTCAAACCGGAGATGAACACTTTGAATGTCATGCTTGGGACTCTGAACTTGGTACGGGTAACACAGAGTTTCATAAAGTGCTTTCCATGGACTCCAGCGAATTTAAACTCCCTCTGATTCTCATGCAGCCTTATGACAACTACAAAAGATCTCATATATTTCTGGACTGACACTCCAAATTAACTGTTAGCCATTCCTTGTTGAGTGGAAGTGTGTGGGTCAATTAAACGGCTGCTGCTGGTGTTACAATAACTGTTCCCATCTTCTCCAGGCTCTGGTGGCTGAGCAGGAGAGTAAGGACAGTGGAGGAGCAGCCGTGGCAGAGCAAGTGCTCAGTATCATGGAGATCATTCTTGATGAATCCAATGCAGAACCTCTGAGCGAGGACAAGGTGAGTGCCTGGGGCGGAGTGCCTGAGTGGAAACACTGACTGGCGTTCAGGGCTTGCGGATATCTTACTGGAGTGATGCTGAATTCAGGAGCTGTAGAGGTGCTCGGTGGTAGTCTAAGCCTTGTGATGTTTGCTGGCATGTCTTAGCAGGCCATGGAGGTGTAGGGCAAGAGGAGTGCCCTGAACCAAAAGCACTGCGAGGCTTCTTTGGGATGATTCTTGCACAGTCGGGGTGGGGGTTATTAGGCACTGCTTGGATCCCTTCCTTGCTTCTTTGGGCCACGGGCCAGTGAGAAACAAGAAAAGACAAGGCTCTGCCTTGTGTTTTTCAGTGTTGAAAACATGATTGATTTTCCAGCTAATTGAGGATAAAAACAATATCTTAACTACACTGAGAATGAGGAGAGTTCCATGGTGATTTGAAACTGTTGGTGTTTGGGAATATGATGTCCTTTGGGCTAGAATTATTAGACCTTTTTGACTAGCAAATTCCTTGATAGTAAGTGGCAGAAGCCAGTTGTCAGCTGGAGCAGATGTTACAGGCATTCCACGAGGCTCGGGGGAGGTAGGCAGCGGTTTAACTTTTCGTCACTATCTTACCAGGGTCTAGAGCTCTCATCCTCCAAGACTGGACTAGTCTATGCGCTACTAGAGTAAGTGTTTTCTTCCCTGTGCTAGATTTATCCTGAACATAAGTCGTGATCTTCTTCCTTTGCAGGGTAACCTCCTCCTCACCGGTGACAAAGATCAGCTGGTGATGTTGCTGGATCAAATCAACAGCACTTTTGTCCGCTCCAATCTCAGCGTCTTGCAAGGGCTGTTACGCATCATCCCTTACCTGTCCTTTGGGGAGATGGAGAAAATGCAGATTCTGGTTGATCGATTCAAGCCCTACTGTAACTTTGATAAGTATGTTGTCATATTTCAACTAAAAGCACAGGAAATCATTTGTACTGACAAGTATATACCTCTTTTTTTTCTCTCATGGATGCTTACTTCAGTGTAATGCAAAGCTTCAGAGATTCCTGGTGCATAAGCTTAGTTTCCTATTTTGATTCTAAGCCATTTTAAAAAGAAATCTGCAAGCGTGTAGCTCGAGAAATAGGGCTTTAGAATATATTCTGAGGTGATAAGGGTCTGAGTAGCTTTTCTGAGTCTCTGAGCTGGAATAGGTACATGCATTCAGCGATAACGTGGTGAGAATTACAGGCAGAGATTTTTGAGAGCCTCCAAGTTACCGTTTCTTCTCTTCCTTCAGGTATGATGAGGAGCACAGCGGAGATGATAAAGTTTTCCTGGACTGCTTCTGTAAAATCGCAGCAGGAATAAAGAACAACAGCAACGGCCATCAGCTGAAAGATCTCATCCTTCAGAAGGGAATTACGCAGAATGCCCTTGACTACATGAAAAAGCACATTCCCAGTGCAAAGAAGTAAGAGTCACTGTTTAATGTATGTGATAATCCTGAACGTCCTTCTCTAATTTCATCACCACAACAATCTGACAAGAAAGCTGTTAACAAGCCCACCTTCGGAAGCATTTAGACTTGGTACAGGTGTGATGCTGGGCCTGGTGAGACAGTGCTACTGTAGGGATGGGCTAAAAAGCCTGTAGTCTGCCCATTTGGTAACCCTCTGCTCCACTCTGGGGAGACCCCACCTGGAGCACTGCGTCCAGCTCTGGAATCTTCAGCATAAGAAGGACATGGACCTGTTGGANTCTGTGATCCAAGCTGATTTCTTGGATATGAGGATTCTCTTGTTTCCTCCCTCTTCCTTACATGTTGCCCTGTAGCAGCGCTTCTGCTGTTGATGGCCAGCTCATGAATACAAAACAAATCCCAGGGCTCAGAACTGACACTGTGGCTATTAACGTGCACAACATGGAAGGGGGAGTGTGAATGTCACTTCGTTAATTAATAGAGGAGGGACACGGGAGGGGGGAAGGGTGTTTGTCTTGCCCGCAGCCTGTGTGCTGTGCAAGCTGTGCCGCTGGCTGACCGCCAGGGGCCCTTTGGGAGCGGGTGACTGCCCTTCAGCTGCTGCCTCTTGTTTTCTATGCAGTTTGGATGCAGATATATGGAAGAAATTTTTATCTCGACCTGCACTTCCTTTTATCCTGCGCCTGCTCCGGGGACTTGCCACGCAGCACCCCGCCACACAGGTAGGGGCTCTGTCTGAGAGCCAAAGAGGATGGCGCTGGCTTGTTACACTGCTTTTTGTGGCTGCAGCAAAGCAGTTGTTTCTCTAGTAGATAACTCTGTGCTGGTTTTGTTGGGCTTGGAGAAACACACCAGCTTCAGGTATCGTCTGAGAATCTGGAAAAGTTTAGAGGGCAGAGATCTTGACTTAAATACCTTCTCATTCTGTGGGGTGTGAAATGTACACACCAATGTGAAGAGAAGGTAATTTAGGACTGTGAACTTTATGGTATTTCTAGGCTTCTCAGGGCCTGGTTGTTGTTTTAAGAATGCTCTTTATCCAGCATCCACAATTGACCTCTTAGTAATGGCGAGTGTAGAGGGAAGTTACCCCAGTCTCAAACACGGTTTTAGGATCCAGGGTCTGAATTTGGGAGCATCGAAGAAATAAAACACTTTGCAAAAATTGTTGCAGATTGGTGCTTCTGCTCAGCTGTCCCGGGAGGGGCTGGAGGGGACGGTCACTGTCACAGGCACCTTTTTTCTGAAGAAAGTGCTGTTTCAATCCCTTTAGGTGCTAATAGGTACAGACTCAATTACCAACCTGCACAAGCTGGAGCAGGTGTCAAGCGATGAAGGGATCGGGACATTAGCAGAGAACCTTCTGGAGGCACTAAGGGAACATCCAGAGGTGAATAAGAAGATTGATGCTGCCCGGAAGGAGACGCGTGCAGAGAAGAAGCGGATGGCCATGGCAATGAGACAGAAGGCCTTGGGCACTCTGGGAATGACGGTAATGTCTGTTTGCCCTGGTGGCAGACTGCTCAGCTTTTATTTCTCTCTTGCTAAAACCGCCACGAAAGGAATTGTGTAAAATGACTTAGTGACAACTGTTGCAGAGCTCAAGCCCTCAGTTCGCCTGGTGCTACTGGGAGAGTAAATACGGTTGCTAGCGACGGGCTGGGAAATGGGATGGGCATTCCTGTTCCAATGGGGGTGTTCACCGTTGACTTTTTAACTTGCTCTCTCTTTCAGACGAACGAGAAGGGTCAAGTAGTGACCAAAACCGCGTTGCTTAAACAGATGGAGGAGCTTATAGAAGAACCAGGTCTGACTTGTTGCATCTGCCGGGAAGGATACAAGTTTCAGGTAAAGGGAGAGACATTTACCAAGCCCTCCCTCGCCAGCTGAGGGACCTGCTGGTATCCAACTGCGTGAGGGTTGGTGCATTGGCTCTGGGAGACCAGGAAATCTCTGGTTTGGTTCTTGGGGTCAGTAATTCCAGGGGTAGTTGGGAATTGAAAGTGTATTTCCAGTGAAAGCTGGAAAAAGATTGATCGGTGCAAGTTTGAGGTCGGGACTGGGAGGGATGAAATTCCCTGCAGTGTCAAAAGAGCACAAAGTGTGAACTGTTCCTGAAGTACCTGATCTTCAACAGAACTGTTGTGTCATTGCAGCCTACGAAAGTCCTGGGGATTTATACTTTCACCAAACGCGTTGCACTAGAGGAGTTTGAGAACAAGCCCCGAAAACAACAGGGCTACAGCACAGTCTCTCACTTCAACATTGTCCACTATGACTGTCACCTTGCAGCCGTCAGGTATGTTCCAACCACAGGCTGCATCGTGGGGGTTGATGGTGGTTTCTGAGGTGGTTTGTGAGCACGGCACCGGCCTTGGAACTCAGGGTGGGTTTGCTCTCGAGTTGATCACTTTGCAGCCAGCAGACAGCCACGCCTCTGCTGCTGGGATGTGCTTTAGCGTGCCAGGCCTGGACACTGAAAAGTGAACTCATAATTTAAGGCATGGAATTGCCAAGTTTTTGATGGCTTCTTAGACAAAAACTTGCACATTTCTGAATTTCCTGGGTATGGCTTGCTTTCTTAATGCAGGCTTGCTCGTGGCCGTGAAGAATGGGAGAGCGCAGCCCTACAAAATGCCAACACCAAGTGTAACGGGCTCCTGCCAGTCTGGGGACCTCATGTGCCGGAGTCTGCTTTTGCTACTTGCTTAGCACGGTGAGTAGGAGCAGCTGGTTTGGGTTCTGGTAGGGGAGTGGGTATGTTACCACAGATGGGTGGAATCAGAAATGCTGGCAACTAAATATCAGTAAACCTGAGCCATTTCAGATTCTGGCATCAAGAATACATCTCTTAAAAAAGTGCAGGTGTCTGTTTGCTTCTTGGCTATGTATAAATACAGCGTCCTGGGCTGTTTCTGGAACAGCGAGGTGAGTAGGACATGGGAAGGTGGTGGTCCCCCTGTGCTGGGCACTGGTGA